>JAJIBD010033167.1:0-39166 GCA_021461705.1 Cryptotis parvus | reverse complement strand
TCTCACCTTCTGGGCACTGGTTAGGGAAGCAGGCCAGGGACAGTCTGATAAAGTTTTAACAAAAACAAAAAAGCCAAAATAATGGGTCCCAGAGAAAGCATCAGTGCCCTCCCCATTCTTTTCAACAGAAGGCCAGATACTTAGCACAGTACATGCAGAATGAAAGTAAAGCAATCGAGCAGCAATAAACCTTTATATGCCTGCAGCCATTGGTAGAGGGAAAACTAATGTAAATGGCTTGCAATGCCTGGGTGGGGTGTGTTGTGGCTATTTCTTTCAGGTGTCTCTGGCATATGGCACCCCTAAGTACAGTATAAAATATGGAAATACAATCAAAATCTTTTCCCTTCACTCTCCATGGAGGTTCGTGTGTAAAAACGTTGAAATAATGGCTGCGTAAAAAGAGAGAGAAATTTTATTAATGACTTTGGCCCTAGTTTTGCTGTGGAGTGTGTGTGGAGGTGGATGGGTGGGACTGCTCAAAAAATAATGGAGCCCAGTGCTGCATAAATGAAGAGGCCATTGACTACTTTCGGTTTCTGTCCGAATGCCTTGATAATTAAGCAGGGCCTGACAGACCCATGACGGGCCTCAGCAGTCTCCCTCTTCCAGGTTCCTTTCATCTGTCCACCTAACAACCTGACTTTTCTCCCAGTGCCCTCTAGTCTTGGGAATCCTATATCTACCCTGTATGCACCAAGGACTTTGATATATAGAGACTTGTGTTTTTGATTTCCGTTTGCCTGGCTTTTGTCTAGCTCAACTGGTTTTAGAAGCCAGGTGGGGGAGAAGAAGGATCCTGTTGATTGGGTTCCCTTCTGTACCCCTTGGCCCTGGGCAAGGTCTGGTGTTTACCTGGAACAGTGCTGGATTAGCGGAAGGAGAGTTTTTTTTTCACTGTATCACTGTCTTCCCCGTATATCATTGATTTGCTCAAACAGGCACCAGTAACATCTCAATATGTACTGTCATGTGTGAGATAGCCCAAAGGGCATTAATGAAAAAAAATTTTGGGGGGGGAGTGATAGCACAGCTGGTAGGGTGTTTGCCTTGCACACGGCCTGCCTGGGTTTGATCTCTGGCATCCCATATGGTCCCCAGAACACCATTAGGAGTAATTTCTGAGTGCAGAGCCAGGAGTAAACCCTAAGCATTGCTGAGTGTGACCCCCAAAAAGAAAAAAAAAAAGTATTGAATCACAGTGAGATAGAGAGTTACAAGGTCATTCTGATTGGGTTTCAGTCATATAATGTTCCAGCAACTGTCCCTTCACCAGTACACATTTCCCCACCACCAATGTCCTCAGTTTCCATCCTGTTCCACACCCACATTTTTCTTTTGTTCTCTCTCTCTCTCTCCTTTTCTCTCTCCTTTTTTCTACCTCTCTCTCTCCTTCTCTCTCTCCCTTTCTCTCCCTCCCTCTCCCCTCTCTCTCCCTCTCTCTTTAAGTCTCTCTCATTCTCTCAAGGAGAGCTGTTATGAACTGAGGAATTTCCCAGCTGTCCCATACGTGCTCCTCCCTGAAGGTGGAGCTAAGAAGACCTTACAGACCCACCTGGCAGTTGAGACTAGCCGGAAGCCCCAAGACTCCAATATTTTTGAAATTGCCACCCTGAATCTAGTCTTGTTATTGGGAGCCCCAAAAAATATATCACTGTGTGTGGCTAGAGATTTTAGTCATATTGGTTCTAGGTGGAATGTTCAAAACAGAGACAAGATTTGAGCCAAGAATATTAAAATTTGGATTCTCACTATGTAGCAGAATCACGCAAAGAGAATTTTTACATTGTTTATTGCCATATTTTCTCCTCCTGTCCTTTTTGTTGTCATTGGTGTTTTGATGAACAGAGGTCACCATACTTGGCTGTGGCACTTGCATCTTGTGAGTGAGGCCTGCACGTGAGCTCACCAGGAGTTACACACTTATTGAAACACTTAAACTGTGCTAGAGAATACACTGTTTTGTTGTGTTGCTGAGGGACCCCAAGTGGCAGCATTGCTTGGCACCTGTGGGGTTGTGCTAGAGACTCAATCTTGTGCCCTCAGTCTTGAAGATCGAGTGGATTTGCACTACTTAGGACCAAAAAAGATTTTTTCTCAAAATATAAAAAAATTCATGTTGCATTTTGGTCTACACCCAGTAGTGCTTTGACCTACACCCAGGTCTTACTCCTGACTCTTTGCTCAGGGATCATTTCTTGCAGGCTCATGGGATTTTAATGGGGTGCCAAGGATTGAACTTGAAAGGCAAGTGCCATACACACTGTAATATGGCCCGCTCCTAATGGGAAGTTTTTTTTGTTTGTTTCTCCAATAAAATTTGGATTCTCACTATGAATGGATAATGAAGGTGTAGTATAGGTATGCATAATGGAACACCATGCAGCTGCAAGAAAGAAAGAAATCGTCAATTCCTGCAACATGAATGGAACTGGGCGATGTGAGGTTAAGTGAAGGAGGTCAGAAGAAAAACAAATGCCTGATGGTCTCACGTATCTGTGATATGTAGAGAAACAGAACAAGGTAATGCAAGGCATCAAGGGGAAGAAACCTAGAATACCTTGACTGCAGATAATAGAACCGAGATGCATAAGGAAGAAAAGGATTTGAAGGGGAGTGGGGAAGAGAGGGGCAGAAGGTAGCAACTGGCCCCCCCACTCCCACTTCATTGTCCTTGGATTTTAGTCTCATTATATGTAAAGAACATATTTCTGCATCACAACTGGCAGAGATTCCTGATGCTTCTTGGGTTTATTTGTTGTTTCAGGACCAGCAGCTTCTCTGGAGTTTCAGGCATTGCAGCTGTGTTGGAGCAGCTCCAAGTTTGACTGGCATTTGTCTCTTTGTAGTACTTATCCAGAATGTTCTACTTTCTAACAGGTGGGCATCGCGCTATGGACGAAAAGCATGTTGGGAACCTCTCCAGGCGGTCACTCTATGGGACTTATTGCTTAGCTTTTTGGGGAGAAAGACAGCAAACTCTTCTAGAGGCTTCTCTGTTACTCCAAATTTCCTGCACAAATAACTGGGCCCTTAGCAGGTGAGGTCCTTACCTTTACCTGCTTGGTGAAGCCAGAAGGCAAATCGGACTTCGAGAAAAGAAACTATCGCCTCTGTTCCACCTATGGGCCTATCTCTGTTCTACCCATGGACCACCTTTTTCCTGAAGAGTGAGACCGCCCAGTGCCATGGAGGCCCCGGCTGTGAGTTAATCCCAGAAACTTTCTCAGACCCCTATGCAAACAGACTCATGCTAGATCTCTGAGCAACATCTGGAATCCTCTGCTCACAGTTCTCACTGGGAGGCCCTCCTGGAGGGACAAGCTAACCCCACTGCACCCCTACTCAGGATGGTGGGTCCTAAGCCCAGGGGTCCCCTCAGGCCTCGGTGTCTTTCCAGCAAACTCTACAATCCCCTGCTTCCAACATTGCACATCGCTGGGAATAGGAACAAACCATTTGGATCCATTTGAGACTTCCCAGACTCCTTTGATGCTTGGGAATCAGATCTTTGGCAAAGGGGGAAGCATTGTTTTGCTAAAGGTTCAGGCTGTAAGTCATAGGCTGGTGGGGGTGTTAGATATTTCAATGAGTCAACTCTGCCAGGATAGCTAAAGACACAAAGGGAACGGACATAGCTGTGTCAAATACAACTTCAACAACAAAATCAGGTGACTGGTCACGAGGGTAGTTGGCCAGCAGCTGAGTTTAGAACACCTCACCCCATACTCAGTCCCATATTCTTGAGTGGACACCCAGAAACCCAGGGCCTGCCCTGCAGATGATGCTTTTAATGATGCTTTTATGTTCCATAGTCTACTGTAGCCATAAAGAAGAGCTAATTATAATATGGGTGTGGTTTTCCTCCAATCTGTCATTTGTTCCATCCAACAAACGCTCACAAGCCATCTGCCCTGGAGTGAAGACCCCTGAGTTCTGGGCACCCATCTCAAGGCAGCAGGGGAGTGGACACTGTAAGAGCTGCCCGAGCCTCATCACCCAGATGTTTCCCCTACATAGGTGCCCTGGAGTTCCCCCACCAAAAAAAAAACCCATTGTTCACTAATCATCTGGCCACTCCTTTCTCCTCATTCTCTTGAGTAAAGAACTATTCTGTCTACAGTGAAATATGGGCAGATCATATTTTCTATCAGTCCAAAGAGGATGTGACACAAAACAGCATAAAGGACTTCTCTCAGATGCTTGAACCAAGTGAATTACCTGGCGTGATCATGTTGCCGACCAGAACACTTCATCCTTAGAACTCCTGTAATCTCCTACAGAATCCCAGCCAGACTGGGGAGGAAAAACGGCTCACACAGCCAGGATGGCCGAGTCACTCCTGTAGCAGGAAGATTTCGCTAGCAAGAAAAAAAAAAAGAAGAAAAAAGAAAATCGATATTCTTTGGTCTAGGCTAGGAAAAGTGCTAAAGCATTTTAGGATACTTAAAGAACAATGGCTACAAATAAAAAAACAACACCTTTGATCGTTAGCAGTGATGATGCTATTGGATTTTATGTCTCTCATCAGGAGACAGACATCAACTTTTGGACGTGGTAAGCATGGAAAGTGGTCCCTCCGTCTTGACATGGTAAATTGAGAAGTGAATACTCCAGTTTGAAATGGCAGGAGGACTTTCTAAGAACATATAGTGTTATTTTTCAAATAGGTGTTTTGATTTTTGAATATATGATTGTGAAGGATAACTAACAGATGGTGATAGTGTGATCTCGCACAGAAAATTGGTGACTTGCTAATTCCAGGCAACCAGAAACCCACGTTCACAACATAATATGTACTTGAATAGGTGTACCCATCTCTCTGTTCTTCCTTTTACCTTTCCTTTCTCAGGCAAGTGTTGAATCACTCCCGATGGTTCTAGAAATAAAATAAGAGCTAGGGCATCATTTTGGGGCTTAACATCTTTAAGTCTGGCCCTGACTATTAGGTTAGCAGGACTGCGGGTGTCCCCCTCACACACCGCCTCTTCTCCAGCTCTCTCTTTGCATTTGTTCTCATTCCTCAGCTCTTAAAACTCAGCCAGGTGCAACTTTTCGATCACCCCAACCACCCCCCTGACCTACCTCAAGGCTACCTCTTTCCCCTGATGTTTCTTAGGCTCGATTTCCTCCATTATGTCTCAACCCCACCTCCTGCTCTATCTAGCCCTTAATTATTGTCAAAGCTACAGATTAAATTTCACCTCCAGGGAAACCCTCCCTGAATCTGCCACTGCCTTGGTTGCCATTTGGTTCTATGCACTCAAGACACCACCCAAACTCAACCAGCTCTCTGCATCCTTCTTGATTTGCTAGTTCCCTTCTGCTCTACACACTGAACTTCATGAGGGCCAGCTTTTGTCCTGTGGACTTCCACACCACTCCCCACCAGGACTGGCGACATCCACAGGATGAACGCGAATCCAGGTTCATCAGTTCATCTCCAGTTAGTCTTGGGAGGAGGTGTTAGACACGTTTTTGCAGATAAGTACTTTATTCATAAAGAGAGCTTCGCTTTTTAGATCTTGAGCACATAGTTCTTCTGCACCTACATCCCTACAGTTATCATCTCCCTAATTCAACATGGAGCTAGTGTGACCTTTGTACAACTGATGTGATGATCATATATTGATACCTCACTGCCCCCAAAACTCATATGCTGAGAAATGATAAACAAATGGGATTATATAAAATTGAAAAGCTTCTGCACCTCAAAAGAAACGGTGACCAAGATAAAAAGACAATCCACAGAGTGGGAAAGGATATTCACCCAATACCCATCTGACAAGGGGGTTAATATCCAGGATATATCAGGCACTGGTAGCACTCCACAAGAAGAAAACAGCCAACCCCATCAAAAAATTGGGGAGAAGAAATGAACAGAAGCTTCCCAAAAAGAAGAAATTCGAATGGCCAAAAGGCATATGAAAAAGTGCTCTTCATCTTTAATCATCAGGGAGATGCAAATCAAAACAACAATGAGGTACCATCTCACCCCACAGAGACTGGCACACATCCAAAACAGCAAGAACAACCGGTGCTGGCGTGGATGTGGGGAAAAGGGACTCTCATCCACTGCTGGTGGGAGGGCCGACTGGTCCAGCCCTTTTGGAAAACAATATGGGCATTCCTCCGAAAGCTAGATATTGAGCTCCCATTTGATCCAGCAATAGCACTCCTGGGAATATACCCTAGAGACCGAAAAACACATAGCAGAAACACTATCTGTACTTCTTTATTCATCTCTGCGCTATTCACTATAGCTAGAATCTGGAAACAACCTAAATGCCTGAGAACAGAGGACTGGCTAAAGAAACTGTGGTTCATCTACACTATGGAATACTATGCGGCTGTCAGAAAGGATGAAATTATGAAATTTACCTGCAAATGGATGGACATGGAGTCTATCATGCTGAGTGAAATTAGTCAGAAGGAAAAGGACAGATATAGAATGACTGCATTCATTAATAGGATATAGATACCAGTGTTTTAATAAATATGGGAAATGGTAATGGCAGATTAAAACTCACCACTGAATATACACAAAGAGACTTAAGTGATAAACTCTAAATATCTGCAGGGCTAGCCACAATGTGTAAAAATAAGAGGAAGAGAGATGCAGAGACAGAGAGAGAGATAGAGAGAGAAAGAGAGGAAACTGGGGTACCTGCTATTAAGGCGGGTGGAGAGGGCGGGAGGGGAGGGGTACATTGGTGGTGGAAATGGGGGCACTGGTGGAGGGATGGGTGCTGGAATACTGTATTACCAAGAACCAATTATGAACACCTTTATGATTGTATGCCTCACGGTGGTATAATAAAAAAAATTTAAAAAAAAACTCATTGCTGAATGAAGCTTCCTGCACTGTTCCTTCTCTAAGTTATAACAAATAGAGAATGCTGCAGGCCCAGCATGGAGGTGTCACAGTAAAGTTTTCAGGCCCCTCTGAACTTCCAGCCTAGCTGGCTTCTGTCACTTTCATCACCAGGCACTGCCATTACAGGCTCTTTGCGCTTTTCACAGTTCTTTACTGGGTACCTTTGAGACCAGCCTTCACCAGGCTGGGTGCATTTCTGTCCTTTGGTGTCTCTGTGGGGCTGGACAGCTCATTTCTTTCTTCTTAGCTCTGAAGAACATTCCATCATCTAACTGTGCTAGTCACCACTCACATACTGAACCACCTCGGTTGCTAATACTAAGTTTGGGGTGATTTATAAATAAAGCAGCTCTAAACATCTACAAGCCTGGAGATGTGGAGGAAAATTTTCAACTCTTTTGTGGAAATACCAAGAAGTGTGACCATTGGTGCCTACGGTCAGAGCATTTTTGTTCTTTGAGAGGTGTACCCCACACACAAAGAAACAGTGGTAAGGGAACCTCAGGGACACTCCCCAGGAATATTTGGTTTACTAGGCAGGACAGTCCAATACTCACTCAGAGCCATCAAGGGGCTGCTGCTTGGATTCAACGGTGCTAGGGGTCACAAGAAACACATCTAGTGGTGTTTCGGGGGTTTTCCAGGACTACACTGGGTGGTGCTGGTGAGGGATGTGAGTCTGCAGTGCAGGTGACTGAGCTTGGGGTCTCCATATTTATAGCAAGTGTTCCAGCTCTTCAAACACCTTCCCAGCCCTGAGAATGTTTTAGTCTTGTTAGGAATTGCCAAAAGTGTCCGCCAAACTGGTTGTAACAACTAAAGATGAATGGATCAAGAAGTTGATCAATATATACAATGGAATACTATACAACTATGAGAAAGGGAAAAAAAGTCATAGAAGTTGTCACAGCATGAATGAAGCTAGAAGATGTCATGATGAGTGAAACGAATCAGAATGAGAGGGACAGATACAGAATGATCTCTCTCATATGTGTGACTTAAAGATAGATGACGGGTTCGGCGACAGGGTGATACCATTTCACCAAAACTCTTCAGTGCCACCCTCGAGAACATCATGCGACAATTAGAATGGGGAAGGAATGGGAGTGAAGATAGATGATTGGCAACTACCACCTCCTGATTTGCTGATGACATTGTTCTAATAACACCAAACATTAGCCAAGCCGGAACAAATGCTGGCTGACTTCGACCGAGAATGTGGAAAGATAGGTCTACAGCTGAATCTAAACAAAACAATGTTCGTGAAAAATGAACTAGTTCCTGAGGCCCCATTCACTCTCAATGGAACAAACATCTCTGAATGCAGCAGTGATGTGTACCTAGGTCGAGAAATCAACATGATGAATGACCTAAAACCTGAGCTGCGCAGGAGGAAGAGAGAGCAGCATGGAATGCCTTCAAAGGCATCGAAGAAATAGCTAAAAGGACAAAGAACCTCCGGCTCCGGGCACATCTCTTTGACTCCACCGTTCTCCCTGCATTAACATACGCCTCAGAGACCTGGGCCCTACGAAAGCAGGATGAGAATGCTATTCGGGTCTCCCAGAGAGGAATCGAAAGAGCTATGCTTGGAATATCACGCCTCATTCAAGTGAGAGAAGGAATCCGGAGTTCTGACCTCCGTCGCTATTCCAGAATCAGGGACGCTGTCTCATTTGCCAAGGCATCGAAAATCAGATGGGCTGGACATGTAATGCGATTTGGAGACAACCGCTGGACTAGAGCCGTTACCGACTGGATCCCACGGGATGTCAAAAGATCATGTGGCCGCCCACCTACAAGATGGGCAGGCTTCCTTGTCAAGACCCTGAAGGAACGGTTTGAGGCTCTTCATATTCCTGAATCAACCAGATGCCATTGGGCTACATTGGCACGTGATAGGGTCCAATGGAAATGTTACTGGCGCCCCGCTTGAGCAAATCGATGAATAACGGGATTCAAGTGATCAAGTGATCAAAGATACACAGCAAGGTAGCAACAAAGGGCCTTGGAAACAAAACAGAATTAATTCACAGAACTGAGTTTGTGTGTGTGTTTGTGTGTGTGTGTGTGTGAGAGAGAGAGAGAGAGAGAGAGAGAGACTGTGTGTAGGGACTTCGAAAGGGGAATGAGTACAATAGAGATAGGTGTAGCATTGGAATTATGTACATAGAAGACTATTATTAACAGTACTGTAAATCATAGTACCTCAAATATTACTGTCTTCCCGTTCATCATCGATTTGCTCGAGCGAGCCCCAGTAACATCTCTATATGTCCTGTCTCATGCTAGTAGAGCCCAAGGGCATCTGCTTGCTCCAGGAAAATAAAAAGCCTCAATCCATTCCAGAATGAGGTCTACAACTGTTACTGGTATTTGGCATATCAAATACAACACGGGTAGCTTGCCAGGCTCTGCCGTGCAGGTAGCATACTCTTGTAGGTATCTCTAACTCCAGCATTTATTGATGAACCGCGTGGCATAGCGGCCGCGTGAGCCGGGCTGTGATAGGCTGGTCTGCTGGGTGGAGTTCTGACGAGAGAAGTCCGGATTTGAAAAATGAAGGCCCTCATGGAGTGGGGGGGGGGGTCGCTGGCTTGGTCTTGAGGCTCTGTTGGGGTGGCGGACCAGGGCTAGAACCCACCATCCCTCCCGGGCGCCTCGTGAGCGGCTGGTCACAGGGAGAGCCAATAGCAGCTCTGCCCCATGTCTGTGAGTCTCTCACAGACGTATCTTTTAGTGATACGTTAGTATCACTAAAGTTGGTATGAGTCCGGTGCAGTTCCAAAAAAGGCTTTTAATAGTACAAAAAGCTCTTCCACAGCACTCCAATATAATGAACAAACTTTAGCTCTGGTCCAAACTTAGACCATACAAAAGAGCCTAAGTCTTCCACCAAAGAGAGAGGATCTCACCCGAGCTGAGTCCTACCTAGAAGAAGGAGCAAAAGGCCAAAGAGCAAAAAGCCAAAAGCCAAAAGCAAAAGGCTAAAAGGCCCAAAGTCAAAAAGGTCACCTCAAATAAAATAACTAAATAAAAAAATTTAAACACCCTAAGCCCAAAATTTTAAACATCCTGACAACAACAAAAAACAACAGTAAACCATTTGAATTTCCTGTTTCTCTATATCCTTCCAAGAATTCATCACTATTCTGGATTCAAGTCATTCTAAGGTATCTGGTGACTTTTGTGGTTGCTTTAACCATTTTCCTGATGAGCTGTGATGCAGAGCGTCTTTTCATGTGTTGGTTGTCATGTGTATAGCTTCTTTGCTGAAGGGTCTGTTGCAGTCTTTGACCATCTCTTTATCAAGTTTTTTTTCTTAGTGACGAGTTTTGAGAGTTCTTTGTATATTTTGGATAATAGTTCTTTATCAGAGGTTTCTTTCGCAAAGGTTTTCTTCCAGTTTGTAACTGCTTGTTTTAATGAGAAATCTCGAATGTTTCCTGATCATAGTTTTACATTCCCTGAGTTCCACAGCCGTCTCTGTTTTCCTTATCCAGAGCCAGGAGAGATTTCAGACTCTTTTCCCAGCCCCATATGTCTTGCAGTAGAGTTAACTTTTATAAGTTGTCAAGCCACGAGAAGCTTTATTTGTCTTTTACACCCAGAAGACTAAACTCTAGGCTGTTATTTTGTGCCAATAACATCTAAAGACAAGTTTCCAAAAAATTTCTGAGACCATATGTTGTAAGCAGCTAGCCTGTAACATATAACACCCAAACTGAATGGCAGTTTCAGCTGAGCTGTGAAATAAAATTATAGAGCCACAAAAATAAAAGCCTGTTCGAAGGACACAAGAGAACACAGACCTGCTGGCCCTTTAAAAAGCAAAAGAGCAACCGGGGCTGGGCAGAAGATAGTCCAGCAGCTGGGGTGCACACCTAGCATGCTCCACACTGCATAGTACCCCAGAGCACTGCTGGGTGTGACCCTGGAGGTCCCTAGCACCACTGGGCTGGCCTGGGTCTCCCTGGCACCCTAGACCCAAGCAGCACCAGACCCTCAACCCTTGCATTGAAGTGCTGGCATGGATGTCCAGGAATCACCTGCCATGCCCTTGATCTTCCTGAACACCCCTAGGGAGACCGCCCCCCACTCCATGGCTTTGAGGAAGCCACATGGATGGCTTCCTCAAAACACATGGATGCTGCATGTGGATGGCTAATATGTAGGTGTCTGCTTCACAGATGACAATACATTGGTGACTGTGAAACCCCACGACCCTTCTCAAGGTGAGCACTTTTTTTTTTTTTTGCCTTTTTGGGTCACACCCAGTGATGCTCAGGGTTTACTCCTGGTTCTTCACTCAGGAATTACTCCTGGCAGTGCTCGGGGAACCATATGGGATGCCAGGGATTGGATCCAGGTCTGCCATGTGCAAGGCAAACACCCCACCTGCTGTGCTATTGCTCCGGCTTGTGCTTTTTCTAAATGAATCAGGTTCACAAAGAAGCTTTTGTGTTTACACAGAGATGAGAGAGTACTTTGGGATGAGTGGAACCCAGCCTGCAGCATTAGGTGTGACCCAGTAATCTGGGCGTAGGGCTTCTGGATTTGTCTGTGTGAGTCTAATATTCTCCCATTCTCTCATTAGCTGCCGTCTACACAACTGGAGAACCACTGTTTTGTTCCTGGTGACTATTTGCCTGTGTGCATGTAGGTATGGTAGGGAGGCATCTGATTTCTTGGTTTATTTTGTTTTGGGGTCACACGCAATGGTGCTCAGGGCTTAGTCCTGGCTCTGCACTCAGGACAGACTCTGGGCAGGATTAAGGGACCTTATGAGATGTTGGAGATTGAACCTGGGTCAGACTTGTGCAGGGCAAGTGTCCTACCTGCTGGATTATTTCTCTAGCCCCTGGGATCTGATTTTTCTAACAGCCTGGATTTTTGTCATGTATGACATGCAAGGTTTTGGATTTATTATTAATGTATTAAGTGGAGATTCCTAGATTATCTTTATGCATTACTTGGGGAATACTTGGTTCAGAAAATGGTTCAGTGAGTTCCGTAGGTAGACCAGTGGCCCCCTGCGATCCCATTTTAGCTGATTTAGTGAAAAGGAAATTCCAAGGCTTTGCCTCTGTCCAAAGAAGCACAGGCATTGGAGGATACTTGGTCACTGAATAGTTTTAAGTATGAGAACCTGAGTTGCGCCTTGGTAGCACATAGTGCCCAGAGCACTACCCAGTATAGCTTGGTCGGACCAGCACTCCTGGGCCTCAGCAATGATTCTAGCCCTGAGCATTGAGCCATCTGGCCTGGCTGGAAGAATATTGCAGGGAGTGATCCAGGATCCCTTCCCCGCCACCCACTCAGAAAAAATATGACTAGGTGCCAGCTGGAATGAGGAGGAGATGGAAGAGGAGGAGAAGGAGAAGAAGAAGGAGGAGAGGGAAGAGGAGAAGGAGAAGAAGGAGGGAGGGAAGAGGAGGAGAGGAAGAGGCAGAAGAAGGAGGAGGAGGAGAAGGAAAAGGAGGAGAGGAGGAAGAGGAGGAGGAGAGGAGGAAGAGGAGGAGGAAGAGGAGTACTAAGAAAGGGAGGAGGAGGAAGGGGAGGGGGAGGGAGAAGAAAGAGGGTAAAGACGGAGGAGGAGGAGGAGGAGGAGGAGGAGGAACACATCCCACTGCACGTACATGTATGTCTCATCTAATCCTGCTGGTCTTGAGGCTGGCCCTTGAGGACATAGAGTGGAAGCGTCTGTCCGAGGCCCACATGGGCCACAGCCCCAGCTTGGACCCTGACACTAGGCTGTGCTTCAGAATCACAACGGCCACAGGCCCACACTCCTCAGCCCCCTCACTGAGAAGCCGAGATCAATCTTGGAGGGAAGCTGGTTCCTGGGCAGCCTTTCAGGAGAAGACAGAGACTTTGCAGGGGGCCACCAGGAAAGCCGGCAAACAGGCTCGTTTTTTTTTTTTTGAATTTTCTTTGCGTGTGTGCAAATATTTCTGTATGTGTATGTGGCATGCGTGTATATCCGTGCATGGTGTGTGCATGTGAACTGTGCATATGTGAGTATCGTATGTGTGTATGCGTGTGTGTGTGTGTGAGAGGTTTATGAGCAGTGATGGAACATGTAGGGAGAAAAGGAGAAAGATATTTTTTGGCGTCCTTGGCCACATCTGGCGGTGCTCAGGAATCACTCCCGGTGGGTTCAGAGAGCCATGTGGGGGTGTCGGCCCGAACTGCTGTACTATGGCTCCAGCCCCCGCCCCAAGAGGAGAAAGTTTTGAAGAGACAAAGAGCAGATGATGAGGCGGTAGGTGAAAGCACTTTGCTACCAGCGGACCTAAGAAACATGAGAAAAAACAGAAGCACCGAGCGAGAGGCGGCAGCAGACAGAGCACGCCCTGGGAGGGCACAGGTCTGCTCCTGCGCGCTGCTGCGCCCAGATGCAGACGCAAGCCCAGAGCTGGTGCGGGAACCCTGGCGCCCTCCAAGGAGCGAGACTTGCTGTAAGCCCTGGCCTGAAGCCAGCTGCTGCGGGTGTGGGATAACAGAGCAACTGTTAATGGGAGTAATTAGGAGTCCGGAGGGTGATTTTATACCTTTAGTTACTGTTCAAGTGGAAGTTACCAAAGACAACAACTGTCAGAATCACAGGTGATCCCGAACCCGCGCTGGGAGGCTGTGGAACTTGCTGCCTCCTGGAGTCCCTGGAATTGAACAGGTGGGTGTGAGACCCCGAGACTCGGGAGACGGTGCTCTCCACCCTGGCGACTCCTCTAGGGGATGATGGAACCCTTCAGCCTCTTTTACGTGGATGCTATTGGCGGGACCCAGGGCTCGGGGCACGCCTGGGCAGGTTTTCCTGGGAATCTCTAAGCTTAAGTTGAATGAATCTGCGGAACAGCTCCCGAATAGCAGTTTGTATCCTTGTTGGAAAGGTGACTCCAGTGGGAGCCCTGGGAAACGGCTGCTGGTGCCCAAGTGGGAGGGACAGAGTCCTGAGCTCCATCTTGACGTAGTGACAGCGCTCCAGGAGCGGGATCGCAGGTGGGCACCAGCTGCCCCTTAAAGGAATGACCAGCTCAGCTCATGCGCAGTCGCAGCCCTGCTCGGTCCCCGCCCAGACCTGGCTCTGGACTCTGCCTATGAGACCAGCCGGCGGGGTGGACACCAGGATGATGCTACTGGGCCATCTGCGCACCAGACACTGTCCCAGCCCGTCCTCCACTCTACTTCAATTTTTGTGCACAGTAACATCCTCTATGCAACGATGCCCTTTTAAAAGTATATTGTCACAAGGTTTCAAATTAATTTTATATATCATGTGAGATAAGGGTCCCAGCTCCTCAAGTTAACCTTATAGGCGAGTGAGGTAAGGGTCCAAGTTTATCCAAGTGGAACAACTGTTTAATTCCAACGTTATTTGTTCAAAAAAACTGTTCTTTCTAGCTTGAATTATCTTGGCGTCTTTGTGGAATCAATTGTCCGGTGTATAGATTTATTCTGAAGCTTCATATGGTTGAGTCACGTCTCTGTGCCCATGTCACTACACACTGTTGCTGCAGCTGAGCATAAGTGTGAGTCTCTGATATCTGTCTGCCTTTACTGCTTACTCTGGCCCCTTGCATTTTCACATGGCTTTTATTCATTTTATTTTAAATTTATTTTATTGTGTCACCGTGTCATACAGTAAGAAGGCTGTTCATGATCGGTTTCCAGCCACACAGTGTTCTGACTCCCATCCCTCCACCGGTGCTCGCTTTCCCACCACCAATGTGTCCCTTTATCCTCCTGCCACGCCCCACACCTTCTCTCTCGTCTATGGCAGGTGCTTTCCTTCTCTCTCCCTCTCTCCCTCTCTCTCCTCTCCCTCTCCCTCTCTTTCTCCCTCTCTCTCTCTCCCTTTCTCTCTCCCCCCTCTCTCTCCCCCCTCTCCCGCTCTCTCTCCCTCTCCCTCTCTACTCTCTCTCTCTCTCTTCCTCTCTCTCTCTCTCGGCATTATGGTTTATAATAACTAATACTGAGAGGTCACCATGTTAGCCCCCTTTACCTATTCTGCACACAGCTCTTATAGAGTGACCATTTACCACTACCTTGGCCATAGTGATCCATTCTCTATCCCAACTGCCTTTTCCCCAAGAGGTTGAAGTAGGTTTCCAATGGTGGACCAAACCTGCTGGCCCTTGTTTCTACTGTCCTTGGATATTGGTATCATATTATTCACATAAATTTTAGAATCAGCTTGTTCATCTCTGCCCTCAGAAAGGCAGATGAGGGGCTGGAGTGATAGCACAGCGGATAGGGTGTTTGCCTTGCACGTGGCCAATCTGGGTTTGATCCCGGCCATCCTATATGTTTCCCGAGCACCGCCAGGAGTAATTCCTGAGCATAGAGCCAGGAACTGAGCATTGTTGGGTCAAAAAACAATGCTCAAAAAGCAAAAAAAAAGTTAAAAATAATAATAACTTTGCTTTTAAAAAAGAAAAGGCAGATGAAATTTTGATAAAGATTATATTGAATCTCTAGATTAATTTAGGAAGATTAGTCAGTTTAACAGTGTTGTTTATTAACTTAGGTGATGCCTTTGGCAGGAGTTCTTTCTTCAGATATTTTATCATAGTTTTCAACTATTTGTCCTGCACTTCTTTCATTAAATTCATTCTTGAATTGGAAATTTATTTAAATTTAGCATTATAACAGTACAAAAAATAAAACATTTATTCTTAAATATTTTATCTTTAAATATTTAATAAGTTTCATTTTTATACTGTAGGTCATTCCCATGACCTAATATAATGGTTTGAGGGTTCTTTATGTTCCTGTAGCAAGCCGATGCCCCTGGTTCTACTGGCATGAGACAGGACATATGGAGATATTACTGGTGCCCGCTCTAGCAAATAGACGATTAACGGGAAGATCGTGATGGTAATGGTGATAATGATAATTGGTTTCTTCATTTTCTTTGTCAATAATAGTATAAATACAATTGAGTTTTAGAGATTAATTTTTTATCCCACCATCTCGATATAAACTTAAATATCTCTATTGTAGATTCATTAGAATCTTCTAAAATCATGTCATTTACAAAGGGAGATATCCTTTGTATTCTGGATATCTTTGGTTTCATTTTCTTGCCTAGTTACATTGGCTAGAATTTCTAGAACTATATTGAATAGAGTCTGAGCATCCAAACTTTGTTCCTGGTACTGGGAAAAGTTTCCAGACTTTCACATTTATGTACAATATCAATGTGGGATGTTTTACATAACCTTCATTAACCCTTCATTAGGTCAATGAAGTACCCTACAATTCTTAGTTGCTGAATGTTTTATCATAGTTATTTTATGTTGTTTAAAAATTGTAGTTTTTGGGAAGGACATATCCATAAAAGCTCAGAGATGGTTTCTGACTCTGTACTTAAGGATCAGGGAACATATGGGGTGCTAAATATTGAACCCAGGTCAGCCACATTCAAGGCAAGCACCTTACTTGGTATACTGTCTTTTTTGGCCTATATCAAATCTTTTTTCACATGACTATTTGAAATGATCATATGGTTACCAAACTCTTGCACAACAAATTATATGGAGATAAAAATATTTAATTGTTTTCTTAAACAGACTTTCCTTGATGAAATGTTCTTTTCTTAGAAAATGCAGCCTATTTCCCAAGATGTAAGAACAATTATACAGTGCGGCTCCAAAATGTGTGCTTTGCATCCATATTCTTTTCTATCAGACATATCCTGTGGTGAGCAAAATGTCTCTATAAGTTCAGTTTTACATCTGGAAGTGTAGGTTTGATTTCATGTTTAGAACTGTTCTCCAGAGGCAATTACTGTTCTATTCAGTAGATATTCAAATATACATTTTGTTTGTTGTTTATCTTTTAGGAGTTTTGAATTTTATTTGCATTTCAGAAAGTCACTAAAAAAGGAGAAAGATGCCAAATCAAGGATAACCACCCATCCTTAATTCCCCACTCAGAAAAAATGAGCTTCACCATGTCAGAGTAAATACAATTTCTATTCCTTATATTCATTTGTGAGTATGTGTGTTTATAGAGAGTATATAGTGTGTGTAGTTGGATAACATTATTTTTGTTTCATAGTCTTCTTCCTCCCTTCTGTTAAGCAATATAATTATCTATGTCTTTAAAAATCACTGTATTATCATTTTAGTATGCTCTGCAATGCATCATATATTAGTGCGTAATATCTTCATAACTGTTCAGTTCTTGAAAATTTTAGGTTGTTTCATTTTTTTTACTATGATAAAGAACCCTTTAACAGCCCTGGATACATTTTTTACACTATCCTGCATGAATATTTTTGTGTACATCCTGGATTCTCTCCTCAGGTAAATTCTTGGAAAGAGAATTAATTAGATCCCAGGGAAAGAGAATTTTTAAAGTTCTTGGTAACTATCACCCAATATCACCTAAGGATTATCACCTAAGTATTATAAGAATTTATACTTCAAGCAGAAGTCCTTGGTTTTCTGCATTCTTACTAACACTTGGGGGTTCTAATTCTCTTTAATCTTTACCAATCTGTTGGATAAAATATAGCTACAGTTTTCCTTCTTTGCTTTCCCTTCACTACTGGAAAATTAAACTTTTTAATACCTACTTTGAATTTTCTTTTTTTTTATTCATATGTGCTGGTGCCCTTTCATCTTCCATGAGTTTTCCATTTGTATTAAAAAACATGAGAGACTCAGCAGACATGGGGCAGAGCTGCTACTGGCTCTCCTGTGACCAGCCGCTCACGAGGGGCCGGGAGGGGATGGTGGGTTCCAGCCCTGGCCCACCATCCCAGCAGAGCCTCGCAATAAGCCAGACGACCCCCACTCCATGAGGGCCTCCATTTTCCACATCCGACTTCCTCTCTCGTCAGACCTCCACCCAGCAGACCAGCCTATCAGCGCCCGGCTTGAGCGCGTTCATCAATAAATGCTGGACTTAGAGATGCCTACAATAGTATGCTACCTGCATGGCAGAGCCTGGCAAGCTACCCGTGTTGTATTTGATATGCCAAATACCAGTAACAATTATAGACTTCATTCCGGAATGGATTGAGGCTCTTTTTATGTTCCTGGAGCAAGCAGATGCCTTGGGCTCTACTTGCATGAGACAGGACATATGGAGATGTTACTGGGGCCCGCTCGAGCAAATCGATGATGAACGGAAAGACAGTGATACAGTGATACAGTGATTAAAAAAACATGAGACAGGACATGTGGAGATATTGCTGGTGCCCCGTTTGAGCAAATCGATGACAAACGGGAAGACAGTGATTAAAAAAACATGAATTTCAGGTAAAGCAATCTTTCTCCCACTTGAAATTTGGCTTCATGGTTAACATTACAGCCAGTGTATCAACACATGCAGGTAAACCAGATGTGGCACTGGAGATGGAAACACACCAGGTGAGCACTCTAAGCCCTGGACTGTCTCTTTCTCTAAGCCCTTGTGCTGTCTCCCACAGTATATCTTAATAATTCAGCTGTGAACCCAACACTTAAGGTCTCTGGAGTCTCCTCTTCTCGGCTGAAAAGACTCTGCTATTAATCCCCTTCATCCTGGGGTCGTGAGTTGAAATGAAGAAGTTAACAACTAAAATCCAAGTGAGGTATGTCACATAGTTCCCTGTACTGGGTTAGGTGTGCCTAGGGAAGGAGGTTGGCATGGAAGCATGTCAGGGAGTGATTCAGTGGGTCTGATCATGACAAAAGTGAGGCAGGAGAATTCTCTACAAAGTAGGGAGCGGGGCTGAACAGCCCGCAGAGAAGGGCACTGTTAGTGGCGGAGAGACAGCAGTCCGCAGGGGAGGCCCGGCCTGGCACTGGACGGAGAGGCACATCAAACACTCGCCTTGATGCTATTAAATCTCTGGGAATGGGCACACACATCATTCCACACCCTGAGAGAGCAGCTCCAGGTAAAGAAGGGTCCCTGCTGAGGAGCACATTAGCGGCAGCAGGAACTGTTCTGAAGGGATCCCTCAATAAAGTGCAAAACGGATGGGGCCATCGGGGGAGCTCATTTGTCGCAGCGGCGACAGGATCCGGAGAGTTTTAGGATTGCCAACAGGTTCTGAGTGAAATGCTGAAGTCTATTGAAACCCGATTAACAGCTCTGGGGGCTGAAATAAGCCACCGGACTGACTGGCGGAGAAAAATCCCTTCCTCTACCAGGCGAGGACTCTATATCATATGGGCCTGGGACACGCTGGAAAATGAGTCCATAACTTGGAAGATACAGAGAAACTCTTAGTGAAGTATTTGCACAGTGCCTGGCACATGGCTTTGTGGCTCTAATTCCACTGGCTGCTTTGTGCCATTCAATGAGGATTCGTCAGGTAACTTGGCTGCTCCGGAAGTTCAAGACTTGCTGGGATGCCATCGTCAGGCTCTCTTGGACAGGCCCCTGTTTGACCAACCTCCTGTCCTCAGTGAGGAAGTGAGGGCTCAACTAGATGGTTACAGGAGCACTACAGCCTTGGGCTCTGCAGCCACTTTTTATTAAATGCCATCCATGACACCAAGCATGTCGCTGAGGACATCTGCCATCCCTAGAGAGAGAAACACACAGAACTTTGAGTTTATGTTAGATAGTTGAGCATTAAAAGATCTCATTGAGGGGCCAGAAAGATAGTTTGGCAGGTAAGGTGCTTGTCTTGTCCATGGTTGACCCAGGTGTGATCCCAAATACCCCAGATGGGCCCCTGAGGCCCTGCCAGGCGTGATCCCCAGCACCCCAGATGGGCCCTGAGGCCCTGCCAGGGTGATCCCGGAGTACAGAGCCAGGAAGAAGCCCTAAGAACTGTGGGGGTATAATCCAAAGAACCCCAAAACAAACAAAATATCACTAAAGGACATTTTCATTAATTTGCCTAATTTCAGATCAGCCGGCCTCTTACACAGGCTGGACTCTGCCCCCATCGCCTCGAGGATCAGGGCTTCCATCTCAATCCAGACTCTTCATAAAGGTGAGATGTGAGAAAAATGACTCCGTGGGACCTGATAGCATGGCATTGGGAGATTTATGAAAGAGAGATCAGACATGACCCCCTACTCTCAACTGTTCTCTGAGTCACTAGGAAGACAAAATATATACACCCAGGACAGAGGAGCAATCTAGGTCTGGGGTTCATTTAATGTCAGATTGAGCCTGCAGGAGAGGCTGGGACCCCTCAGACAGGGGAGTCTGCTGGGACTGTAACCTCGTGCCCAGTGCCAGCAAGGAGGGACTTGGCCCAGTGCAAGCAGCCCACACAGTTTATCGTCAGCTTCATTGTCTTTAGGCAGATTTGGGTTTGGTGTTGGGGGTGAGGGTTAGGCACACCCAGAGGTGCTCTGGGGAGTACGCCTGACTCTCCCGGGGTCCTCCTGGAAATAACCAGGACTGGACCAGGCTACTCTACATGCAAGACAAATGCTTTACCTGTGTGCTTAAAAGAAAAAAAAGCTTCCCCTAAGTAGATTTTAAAAAATCTTTAAACATTTGATATATCATTGGTTTGCAGATTTATGGGATTTCAGGGGGGGGGTATGGTGTCTCCACATCTCCATGGTACAGTCCCTGCATCCCAAATCACAGTGGCCTCCCCAACCATCCAAATGACCACTCTTGCTCATTCTTCTCTACCTCCCTTCCCACTGGGGAGCCAGTCAGTTCCATCAAGCCAGGAACTGATTGTTTTTACCAGGTATGTTGTTTAAGTTGTTTATCTTCCACAGATGAATACAAATAACAGAGTAAAGCCACCCAGGAATTGGCTTTTGCTCCATAACTGAGTCCACTTGCACTATCACCTTTAGTTCCATCCATTCTGTTCAAATGACAAATTTCATCCTTTTTGGGGGTGGTTGGGAAGGGGCAGAGTAGAATGCTTGTGTCCCTCTGTGTTCTGCTTTGTCTGGTCTGCTGTGGGTGGAGGCTTTAGGACCCATTCCAGTCTTGGGTCATTGTGAATGTTGGAGTGGAAATATCTTTTGAATCAGTGTTTTCTTATCCTACAGATAAATGGCTGGGAGTGAACCACGTATGGGTCATATGGTATCAGGGATGCCACTGGGGTCTCCAACAGTGTCAGGACAGAAGTTCTCTTCTACCTCCAAGAACGCCGGGAACGGATGAAAACTCATGAGTCCAGCGCAGTTCCAAAGAGGCTTTTAAATAGTACCAAAGCTCTTCCACAGCAATCCAATATAATGAAAGAACTCTAGCTCTGGTCTGAACTTAGACCATACAAGGAGCCTAAGTCTCCCACACAAAGAGAGTGGTCCTACCCAAAATAAGGGGGAAAAGTCAAGGGGCTTCAAGTCAGTCCCCTTATATACACCAAAAGTAATCCTATCTGCAGGGAGGGTCAGTCAACAAAGAACCCTAAACAGATTGTAGAAGGGTGGTGCTACACCCTATTGCAGGTATAAACAAAGGTTATGCCAAGGACTAATCCCTTCTAGAGATAATCTCTTATGCAAACACTGGAGGGGGCTGGTATAAAGTAATACATCTTCATTTCATGAGCTTCATGTAATCTTGATGGTACCGCATGGTCCTTCTTACTATATCTGCACCAGGGTGATTCTGAGTATCTTGTTCTCAGTATACTGAAAGGGTCACACTCGCCTGCTTGAGAGCAAACTAGCATGATCCTTCCTATAATCTTCCTATAGTTTCAGCGTAGCCAGGGGGATAGTCTCCTGGTAAATTCTAACGGTGCCACGCTGGATGCAGTTTAAAGAGGAGCGCCAATCTAGAAAACATAGAAGTCTTAGTAGATGTGGTAAGTCAAAAGTTATTCAGAGTCAAGGTGACTTCCGTAACTGCCACACCCTCTAGCAGTGTTTACATAGAAGAGAGATCTCAATTAGAATGAACCTTGGCTTAAGTAGATTAAGCTGTGAGTGGGTAAAACAGCAAAGCTCCCAGACTAGCTGAAACCTGTCATCCAACAATATGATAATTCCATTTTTGATTTCTTCAAACAACTCCCCTACCCAACGTATTACTTCCACCAAGAGTGTTGTCTACTTCCTTACCAACACTTGTTATTTTCAGGCTCATTGATATAGATTTTCCTTCACCTTTGGGGGGTGATTATCTCATTGTGATTTTGATTTGCATTTATCAAATAATAATGGATATCGAGCTTTTTGTTACTTTTTTAATAAAAGATGTCTAATGACTTCTTTTCCAGAAAAGTCCGCTCAAATATTTTGCCCATTTGAAAAAATTGCGGGTAGGGGGGCAGAGCTATTACGCGCCAGTTGACCTGGGTTCGATCCCCCTGGCATTCAATATGGTCCCCTGAGCAGCACCAGAGTAATTTAGCTGAGTGCAGAGCCAGGAGTAACTCCTGAGTATTGCCGGGTATGACTCAAAAAAGCAAGTAAAAAAATAAATTAGGTAGGTAGGTAGGTAGGTAGGTAGATTAGACAGACAGACAGACAGACAGACAGACAGACAGACATAGATAGATAGATAGATAGATAGATAGATAGATAGATAGATAGATAATAGATAGATAGATAGATAGATGATGATAGATAGATAGATAGATAGATAGATAGATAGATAGATAGATAGATAGATAGATAGATAGATAAAATAATTGAGTTGCTTGCTTTTATGTTATGAGTTGTATAATTTCTCTATTTTTTTAATGTTAACCCCCTGGTCAGGGGGAGCAATGTACATTTCTTTCTCCTAGCTACTTGCTTTCCCTGTCCCCAACCCCAGTTCATCTTGCTATGAAAAAAGATGTATCATTTGGTGGTCAAAGAGATAATGCAGGGGTTTAGGCACTGCCTTTCACTCTGTCAACCAGGAGCATCAGCTAGGCCCCCAGAGCACTTCCAGAGATCACTTTTGAGCTCAGAGCCAAGAATAGTCCCTGAGGACCACTGAAAGTTTTTAAGTGTAGAGTAGTGCCATCTGCTTATTCTTGCTTGTTTCCTTGATAAGTGGAGTTGAGTATTTTATCTTCGTAACTTCTAATAATGAAAATAATACTTGGGGATGAGAGAGATAATACAGCAGGCATGTCTCTTACCTTACATGCAGCCAACCTGAGTTCAATCCTGAGCACGACATACAACTCCCCAATAACTGCCATAAGTGATCCCTGAGCACAGAGTAAGGACTAAGCCCTGAGCACTGCTGGGTATGGCCCAAAAACTGAAAAAGAAATCAGAGAATGTAGTGTGTCAGAAGTCTTACCAGTAATGTGGAACCTAAGTTAAACTCTTTTGAACCATAAAGATAATGTATTTATTGCCGTCAACGAAAAGTGAAAAGAGTGGGTGCTTTTGGATCCCCAGATCCACTGGTGTCACTAGGATAAAGTTGGTCACTTTTCCCCTTAGGCGTGCTTTCAGAGACCACCTGGACCTAAAGACAGACTTGGGGGTGCTGTGTCACGGCCACCTCCTCAGAACAAGGGCTTCCTGAGTCATAAAAGTGTGAGAGTGTCCCTTAGGCGCTTCTCTGCACACTAAGGGTCCATGTTCTCAAACTCACTGGGATGACTTAGGTCACATGTTGTACCTGAACCAGTCCATATACTCACGGGACCCAAACAGGATCAGTCTAGTTTTTTTCTGGTGATGGGTGATCAAAAACGTGGAACCACTATCTCTGAACCACTTGGATCCCCTGATAGAAACTGGGCACAGCAGGAATGGAGCCAAAGTTGCTCAATTGTGTTCATCGTTGTTACTTTTGAAGTGTGGAGAATTGAAACAAGAATGGAAATCTCTTATCACCCTCAATACTCCAAGATACTGAGTCTGGACACTATGACTAATTCCCTTATGAAGTTTTTTGTTGGAAAGAGTTATCACTTGTATCACTTGTCTTCCGTTGTTCATGGATATGCTCGAGCGGGCACCAGTAACATCTCCATATGTCCTGTTGCAAGCAAGTGTACCCCCCAGGGGCATCTGGGAAAGAGTTAACTCTGCAAAAAAATATAAGGTAAAGACAAGGAAAGACTCTTCAACAAATGGTGTTGGGAAAACTGGATGACCACATGAGAACTCAGACCTCTTTTGAAAGTCAAAAGCCAAAGAAAAAAGGATTAAATACCTAGGCATAAGACTTGAATACATAAGGTATATAGAAGAAAATATTGACTGAATTCCTCCATAACATTGGAGCTCGAGGCATCTTTAGGGATTTAAATACCACTGACCAAACAAGTAGAAGCAGAGATGAACAAGGGTGTACATTAAACTAAGAAGCTTCTGCACCTCAAATAAAAATGTTAACCAGAATACACAGACTGGGAGAAATTATTTTTTCCATTACTCGTTTTTGACAAAGGGTTAACATCTAAGATACATAAAGCACTGGTAGAACTTTACAAAAAAAATCCAACCCTGGGCTGGGCGATAGCCCAGCGGGTTTTGGTGTTTGTTTGCATGCACCCCGGCCGCCTGCTGGGTTGGATCCCTGGTATCCCAAATGGTCCCCGAGCACCGCCAGGAGTAATTCCTGAGTGCAGAGTCAGGAGAAACCCCTGAGCATTGCCAGGTGTGACCCAAAAGCAAAAAAAAAAAAAAAAAACCCTATCAAAAAAATGAGAAACAGAAACTTCTTCAAAGAAGAAATATAAATGGTGAAAAAGCTATGAAAGAAATACACACCACTTATCAAGGAAATTCAAATCAAACCCATAATAAAATGACAACTCACACTCACAAGACTGACATCAAAAAATAAAACAACCAGTGTTGGTGAGGATGTGCCAGGAAAGGGGCCCCTATTCACTGATGGTGGGAATGTCGACTGGCCCAGCACTTTGGAAGACAGCATGGACATTCCTCAAACAAAAAAAAACCCTAGAATTTGAGCTTCCATAACACCCAGCAATTTTATTCCTGAATATACCCCAAAAGGCATAGGAAAAAGCACCAATCAGAAAGGACAGTTGCACTCCTATGTTTATCGCAGCACCCTTTTACAATGGCCAAAATATGGAAACAACCCAAATTACCAAGAACGGATGACTGGATAAGGAAACCATGGTACATGCATAAACCCAATTTACCAAGAACGGATGACTGGATAAGGGAAACCATGGTACTGTATATAATGGAATATTACGCACTCTTGAAAAAGATAAAGGCATGCAATTTGGTGCAGCATGAATGGACCCGGAGAGTATAGTGTTGAGTGAAATCCGAGGGGAGAGGTAAAGACTTAGAATGATCTCTTTAGCTCTTATATGTGAGATATAAAAGGAAACCGTGTAGAAGAATATCAAATGCTCACTGGTTATAGAAATGAAGAGCAGGAGAACTAGTCAGCTGTTAGGAAACTCAGCACTGGGGTGAAGGATATAAGTTAGGGAAGGAAATATTAGGACAATGTGGAGGAGGGAAAGTTCCGGCCACTGAGGCAGGCTGGGAACAGGTGGGACAGAAACTAGGGACATTGGTAGAGGGTAGTGGGCACTGGTGAAGGGATTGGTGTTGGAACAATATACACCTGAAACTCAATCATATATATCTTTTGTAACTTTTGGAATCCACAGCGATTCAATTTTTTATTTTTTATTTTTTTAAATATTTTATTATACCACCGTGAGATACACAATTACAAAGATGTTCATAAGATGTTGATGCTTGGGTTTTGACCATACAGGAGTTCCCAGTACCCATCCTCCACCAGTGCCCACTTCCCACCAGCAATGTCCCTGATTCCCCCCCACTCCCGAGCCTGCCTCCATGGCTGGTTCTTTATTTTTCTCTCTCTCTTCTCTTCCCTTCCACATTGTGGATTACAATACATACATTAAGAGGTTGTCATGTGTATCTTTCTTGCCTGCATTCAATGCTCAGCTCTAGGTTGGTATTAGCACTTTCACCAATTATTAGCACACTGTTCCATTCTCTATCTTACCTAGCCTCTGACTCCACACATTTGTGATAATTTCCACCTTGATTCCAATTTTTTAAATAAAGCTAAGAGAGTGTTAGCACAGTGTCAAATATCCTACAGGCTAAATGTCACTCAGCACAGTAACAGAAAGGAGTTAGCTTTATTATTACCCCTTCATCTTTGTAAATGGGGAAAAATAAAACCAAGCCCATAGGATTTACATTTTTCACATTCATAAAAAAAATTAAACTTTGGTTTGGGGGCCACAATTAGGGGTACTTGGGGCGCCAGTTCCAATAGTCACATGACTAGTAAAATCTGCAAGATTCAATCTCCAAGTGAGGTCACATTTTGCAACACTAGGAGGTCAGGACACAATCTTTTTTCCTTGGGAAGATTTTTGGTGGGAATATAATTCGCTGCATAGTCCGCATTTCCAAGACAATAAATAGTCCGAGCATCTGCCCCACGCTCCCAAAAAATGCTCAGCAAATCTCAGCTTTTGTTGTCTACACCGTTAAGCTTCAGACTTTGCAGTGAGTGCCTGCTGGGGGCAGGGGTAGTGTGCACTGGAGGCCGTTGAGGGGGCCAGGCCAAGCCCAGGAAGGCCTGAAATGGAGCCAGGGACGTAAATAAAGAGTTTTAACTCGAGTCTTCATAGCGAGATCCGTTTCCCAGCTCACTCTGCCATTTATACATCTAATGGTGTTTGGGGGGCCAAAATAAATATCTTGGTGCCATCCACGAATGAAGAAAGTTCATTGTGCAGAGGAAGAAGTTCTCCTTTTTCCCCCTGGCTTCTTTTTATCATTGGGGGAGGAAAAATCTACCAATGTCATGGTCAAACACCACTCTGATTTCTTGTGCAAAGATTTAAGGTGACCTTTACCCTTCCTAATAGATCATTTGATGGAAGCCAAAATTGTCAGAGATTCTCCAGACTGGCAGGAAAATAATTCGAGAAACGGGTCCCCAATTGGTAACTGAAGATAAGTTGGAGGGCAGTTCCTTCCCCGGAAGTGTTGCAGTATATCTTACTTCATTGCCTGTTGATAGTGTATTAAAATGGAAATAAAAATAAAATATTATCTATGCCATTAAAATCCTGACCAATTCTCACCCACTCAATCTCCCAAACCCTGCTACTTGCTAAAAGATGGAGCACTTTAACCCCCTCTTGGCAAAGATGGACAGTGAGGGAGCGTTCTGAGAGGCTGGAACGTTCATCTTTAGGAAAAAGCTTCTCTGTTGTGCAATATATGTTGGGGCTGGACTGGGGCACTGTGTCCTGGGAGCTCTTTGCTGCTTGAGATGACATTGGCAACAGGGGAGACATTATATGACTTCAAGAGGGCATATTAAGGGTGTGTGTGTGTGTGTGTGTGTGTGTGTGTGTGTCTGTGTGTCTGTGTCTGTGTGTGTGTCTACGTGGTGTGTGTGTGAAGTGTGGGAGAATCTAGGAGGGGCTTCAGACAAGGATGTCACCCACACGCTCAAGGGATGGGCCATAGACTATGCTCCCATCTGGCCAGACAAATGGGGCCCCAGATTTGCTCACAAAAGAGTTGCTAGGTGGGGCTGGAGCCATGTATAGTGAATAGGGCCGGCCTGGGTTTGATCTCCGGCATCCCATATGGTCCCCTGAGCACTGCTAGGAGTAATTCCTGAGTGCAGAGCCAGGAGTAAGCCCTGTTTCAGTTTCCTCCTCAGTTTCCTCTCTTCTGTAAAATGGGGAGAGCAAAACCAATCACTCCACGCTACAGAGCTGGAAAGCTCCAAGCCAGAAGGAAAATCTTCAGCTGTCATGGAAACACCCTGGGGCCCTGTGGGCTCTCCCCGAGCCTCTCCTGGAAGAGGAATGGGGTACTCTGCTTGGTTTCCCTCTGACGCCCCTCCACAATTCCGCTGTTCTGCCGCACACACTGAGCTCTCCCAGCTCCTCGTGCTCCACATGTTGTCATGGCGGGGATACCCTATTTCACAGTTTCCATGAGCCGATTCATTCATTCATTTATTCATTCATTCATTAAGTAATTCATTCATTCATTCATTCATGCATTCATTCATTCATTTATTCATTGCTATAGGTGCTGAAAACCAGAGCGGGGGTTTGGCCCCTCAGTCTAGAATCAAGACCAGCAGAAACAAGTCCCACCCTGTCCCCAGCAGCTTCAATCACCTGACTCAGATGGTAAGTCTGGGCTGCCTTTGCGAGGGGGAACCCCCAGACCCTTCAGTGGTCCTAAAAGTGCTAATGACATGTCACAGACTGAGGGTGACTCACTGAGGGCTGAGCTACTGGGAGGGCTGGAGGGCAGGTGGGAGGGCGAGGGTGGGAGGGGTGGTGCACAGCCAAGAGCTGGGGCCTTCGCGTAGCAAAGACAGGAAAGGGGAGGGGGACCCAAGAACGTTCCAGAAGCTGCAGGTTCCTGGATAAGCATTGCCTAGGGGCGTAGCCAGGTAGAACACAGGAAGCTGGAGAAGCATCTGGAAGGCCAGCCCGGAGGGTGCATCATGCAGCCACTGAGGGTCTAGCTCAGTTTTCTTTCTGTGGAAGAAACATGTTCTGAGCTACGGGGGACCAACTCCTCCAGAGCAGCCGTGCAAGCTAGGAAGCCCAGGCGGCATCCCAGAGTGGGTCCACATGGATTTAGAGCTTGGCAGAAGGATCCTGCTTCATTGTTCAGTAGCCCAGCAGAACATAAGAGTCGCCAGTGCCTCAGTTTCCTTTACCCTGCTCCCATTCCTAAGAAAGCCTCTAAAAATTTCCTAGGGTGGAGTCAGTCCTTTTCAAATGTGGCTTCATGCGGGCCACAGTGCAGCAGAAGCGAGGGGGCATTTGTTACCCGGTTCTGTCTCCAGCCTCCCATATGGTGCCCCCAAGCATTGCCAGGAGTAATTCCAGAGTGCAGAGCCAGGAGTAGCCCCTGAGCTGCCACCTGCAGTGACCCAAAAAAAGCAGAAAAATGTGGCTTCTTGGGGCTGATAGTCCAGTATTTAGGGCACTCAGCTGGCAGTGTGACAGATTGAGGTTCTTTCTATCCCCTGGCAGCACACGGCCTCCTAACATCACTGGTTGTAGCCCTGGCACCCTTCAGCAGTGCCAGAGTGGTCCCGGGTGTTTTGAGAATTACAGGACCAAAGCTGCACAGCATATTTGGAGCCTTGCATGGACCACTCAGGGCTTCTTCATCGCACTGCTTGGGAGAATAAAATACAATAAAATTGAAAAACTTCTTATAGTATCAACACTGCTAGGAATTGGAGCCTGGGTAGAAGTCAGGAGAGCTTGTCTCACTTTTTGATAGAATTGCTGACTCATTCTCTCCTTAGGTGGAGAGAATCTGTGCCTAAGATGCTGTAGGCTGCTGTCTGTCCAGAAGCATGAGTTCTGGAATCCTGGTCTTCCTGCTGGCTGCGCTTCTCCTCCCTCCCCTCTTTCCCTCCCTCCCTCCCCTCTCTCTCTCTCTCTCTCTCTCTCTCTCTCTCTCAAGTTACTTCATGGGCCTGTCTTAGTCTCCATGTCAGTACAATGGGGAAGGACCATGATGATTGATCTCCCAATTCAGCTTTGTCAGGATCCCTTACCTCTTGCTTTTTCTATCTCCAAAAATGAATCTGAGGTGGGGAAGGGCATGTTGGTGGTGGGCTGATGTTGGAATATTTGAAACCTGAAACAACTGTGCAGTGAACAACTTTGTAAATCACGGCGTTTAAATAAAGTTTTTTTAATGAGTCTCAATCCAGATCATGGGGAAGATTGGTATAAGCTTATAATCAGTTTACCTCTCCAGTACTGTGATCCAACCTACTGGGTATCACAAATGAATTCTTAACGGGAAGTCAGAAAAGTGTGTAGGATACTCAGGAGGCAGTTAGAAATGGGGGGATCAGCTGAGGTGGGGGAGAGGCTCTAGGAGAAGAACACAAAATATTAAAGCTCCCAGAGCAGCTGGGGAGAAATAAGAACTGATAGGGAAATGCTTTTGTTCTGGCATAGGTAGATTGAATCTATAAATCAAAATTGTTGTATTTACATCAAAATAGAAATGCTAGCTGTCAAAATATACATTTTAGAGCACTTTTCATGGGGGAAAACGGAGTGTCAGAGTTACATACATTGCTTCCACTTGAATATAGCACATTTGTACCCCTTACTCCTACAACATAAATTTATTAAGGGCTTAATATTTAGTTCTGTGCTTGCTGACTCTTTGGGGGACACAGGTATAAAGCACATAAAAGTCTTTGTTCCCTGAAGCTTCTAATTTTCCAGTCTCATAAACTTTGGACAGGAAACATGTTTATATTTGAAACTCCTGGGTATTTCTGTTAGTCCAATAAATTAAGTAGAAGTTTGGGAGGGATTTATTCCAGAAAGTAGAGAAACTTGAGAGGTTTCGCTAATAAACTGACAAACAGAAAGATATATTCATCTTAAAATTGTGTAAAACATTAGAAAATTAAAGATAATACCCATGTGCCTACCAGCCAGACTTCCTGAATTTTAAGTAAGTCAAATTTCTCTGAGTTGAGAGAAAAAAGAGAAAAGAGATAAAGAACCTGCCATAGAGGCAGGCTAGGGAGAGGGAGGGAATCTGGCACATTGGTGGTGGGAAATGGGCACTGGTGAAGGGATGGGTGCTGGAACACTGTATACTGAAACCCAAACATGAACATCTTTGTAATTGCATATCTCACTATGGTGGTATGATAAAATAGTTAAAACATTTTTCTCTGAGTTCTCCCACTCCCACCCCACCGCCCCTAGCCTTTGACCCTGCTGTGATGACTGGGGTGGCACACACTGCTGTGGTGCTGATACACTCAGCTCACTGTTGCAGGGCTCCACGCTGTTGTTCAGCTGCAGAGCCTGCACGCACTTACTTGCCAGGTGACACACTCTTTTTTGTCTTTTTGGAGTCACCGGCAGAGCCTGGCAAGCTACCCGTGGTGTATTCGAGTATGCCAAAAAAAAATCTGCTTAACAATGGACCTCATTCCCAATGAATGAGACTTTACTGGCGCCCACTGAGCAAATCGATGACAAGTGATACAAGTGGGGTCCTGCCCAGCGATGCTCAGGGTTACTCCTGGCTCTGCTCTCAGGGATTAATCTTGTTAGTGCCTGGGGGACCATATGGGATGCCCGGGATCAAACTCCAGTTGGCTGCGTGCTAGACAAATGCCTTCCCGGGCTGTGCTATTTCTCCAGCCCCTGGAGGGAGGACTCTTTAGCTGTGATGCTCGGCATCTTCTGGTTGTAGGGTTCACAGGGTGCTTAGTGGGGCTCACACATGCATGCATGTGGACTCACACCCCTGGCTGCCTCGCACATTGTTTAGTATCAGTACTCACACACACGCACACACGCACACACACACACACAACACACACTCCTCCTGATATACCCAGATGCAGCTCCAGGGGTCCTACCTCAGAGTCTCTGTGTCCACTCTCTCAAGCATATGGGTGAGTGGGTGCTCCCGGGAAGTAATTTTGACTCAAGGGGCAACGGCATGTCCTGGTCACTGAGCGTATGATCCACTGTGGTAATTGTGGGTTTTCATCCATCCACACCCCCCGCGTCATGTTCTACGCCCCTGAAGAGCATTCCAGAAATGGGTTCTGTTCTGGCTGAGAACTTCGGAAGGGCAGTGCTTTCCCAGCCAACCCTGTCTCCCCCTAGGTCTGACTCGGATCTCCTCTGAATCTTGATTCAATCAAGTCCTAAAAGCTTTATCAGCTCCATCTCCTTCTTCTGGAGAACTGAGAATTAATAGAGAAATGTGGCAGTAATTTAGGGAGAATGAATAAAAATGCATTGAGTGAAATGCTCAGAGGGTACAAGCTAGTCAAAAGATAAAAATTCAGGATGGAAAAGGAAATTCCCAATAACTCCACACCCACCTCCTCGTCATGCGCCCCTGAACACTGTTTATAAATCAAGCTCTCACCTAACACAGCCGGGCTGACTTCCTAAAAGGGACATATCAAATTACCTGAAAGGTCAGAGAATGTAAAATACTATGCTGACTGTTATGGGATCATTTTAATCTTCCTCATCACCTAAAACATTGTGAAGAAAAATATATTTAAATAAAGTAAGTAACTAATGAGAGTTTTTGCATTATACTGCTAGAGTCAGGAGATATTTTTTTTATCTTAAATACTTGACACTTGCTGGAAATTCCATCCAATTACCTAAGACATTTAGGGAATGAACATTCATCCTGAATTTTTATGGACATCCTGATTTAGAGGGAGGAGAAAAAAAGAAACAAAACGTGAAAGTATTTGTAAAAGTTGTGTTGACCAAAAGAAAAAGAGGTCTGGAGCAACATTACGGTGAGTTAGGTGCTCTCTTTGCATGGCCCAACCAGGTTCAATCTCTCAGTACTCCTAAATCCACCAGGAATGATCCTTGGAGCACAAAGTCAGGGGAAATCCCTGAGCACTGCCAAAAAAAAAAAAGAAGAAAAGAAAAGGAAAAGAAAAGGCAAAGAAAAGAAAGCAGTGAAGGGAGGGGCTCTTTCCTCCATTCCTGCTGACTTCCTCCTTCCATCTAAGGTTGTCATATGGATGGGGATGGAATCAGATTTAGATTATCTGATGGAAAGTTCCAGAAGAGATGTGAAGAATCATGACCTGGTTTTGCTAAAAAACCAGGTAATATGGCAGGATAAGTTTGGTTGTTGAATTCAACTAACACATACAAGACGGTCCCATTGGACCTGAGAGAGTGTTAGAGTCAAAGGTGCTTGCCTTGCATGCAACCCCAGCTCAGTCACACCACATAGGGCCTACAGCACCAGCAGGAGTCATTCCGGGAGCACAGAGCTAGGAATAGCCCCTAGCGACCTACCAGGATTGGCCCAAACGCTGCCTCAATGGTGTCATTATATTTTAAAATTCGAAATATTATTCAAGTGGAAAATATTTGGACAGACATATCACCAAGTACTAACTGGATGTCTCAGAATGAGGGGAGCATCATCGTTTTATCCCTCTTATTTTAAAGCTCTTTCCCACATTTTTATAAAAGTATTTTCAATTGGCACTGGAATTTCGTTTGTTTGGCTTTTTAAGAGGCAACTGAATAGTTTCAAACCAAATAGACCAGAAAGACTAAAAATGCCCACTTGAGTAGTTAAGTCTTATTTTCCTTCAGCCTCATGGTCACTTCCATCTTCTCTGAGACTATGACTAAGAATTTTTACCCTGGTCCAGGGCTGCATAATTCAAAACCCGGTCTCGTGTCTATTCTGGGAGTGTGGACACTGGTCACTGTGGCTTGCAACTTGGAGAGAGAGTCTGGCGACAGTGTGTGCATGTAGCGTTGAACTCAATCACTCATAGCCGAAGTGGAGCAGAGTAGGGTGTAACTGAGGGCATTGTTTTGGAAAATACTAATTGGTACCAAAGTAATTCTTCCTAGAGTAGAGTAGACTAGACTATAAAATTTTTCCACTGCTGCTCCAACTAATCACCCCCGTGGCATTCTGAGCAAATGCAGGTTAACGGTGATGGTCTTAATTTTTTATTAATTAAATTAAGGGCATTCACTGGACTGTCTGCACCCGTCATTGGAGTTCATCTTTCTGTTAATGATTGGCGAAAGCACCAGGCGCCATTAGCTTCACTGGTGTCCTGATCTCTTCTGCCCCTCTGAGGAACTAGGGAGCTCTCCAGGGCTGTGTGGAGTGCCTGAAACAACGGAAGTGGCCTGGGGCAACCAGGCAGGGAGAGCTGGCAGCAGGGGGGACCAGGCAGGGCAGAGCTGGCAGCAGGTGGGGCTTCTGGCACTTAAACACATTTTCTGCGGTGCTGCATCTCCATTCAGAGTCCTGGGGGAAATGCTCCTACAACACTTCAAGGAAAGGGAGGAAGAAGCCAGAAGAGAAAGTTTGAACCTGGAAGAGGCACAAGGAACATTTCATTGGCCCAGATACCAGTTTCTGGTTCTGAGTTCAGGGATAGGTGGGCCTCTGTCTTCACGCTAGATCCATGACAATTAATAAGTGCGTTTCCTTTGATCAATTGTGACATTTTGAAACTCGCTTTTCCTAAAGTGTGTTCCCTGGAAGAGAACCCTGAAGCCGCACCCCTACCTTGGAGACTGGAATAAAGAAGTTTGGGGTCCCTTGTCTTTCACCTTTTCCTCTGGAAGATTTGTAGCATTGTGACGGCAGTGATAAGTCCTGCAGAAGTGTTTCTTTAAAGTAAGTTTCTTAGAGAAGTGAAATAGTTTTATTTTAGGGAATATGAGAAAGGAAGGAAGAGAGAGAGAGAAGAGAGAGAGAGAGAGAGAGAGAGAGAGGGAGGGAGGGGGAGGGAGGGAGAAAGAAACACTTTTAAGAAACAGTGGGAGCTTCTCCAGAATAGAGAAGGTGAGGGTGCCCCCATAAAGGCCAGAAAGGAATTACACATCCTGATTTGAACCGTGGGCAATGCCATAATGGAGACACCTAGAAATGCTTTTAATTTGTGCCCAACATCATCTAACTAAACTTATGTGATCACAGAACTCTGTTAACACCCCAGAGCGCACTTCCACGATAGATTAGACATCTGCTCACACACTTACAGCTCAGTGAGCGGACGGAAACAATTTCCTTATTCTCCTTGAATTCTGGCATAATTGAATAACTAAATGGATTTGGTTGGAATCAAATCCCTCAATAAAAACAAAAAATTCTAAGACAGAAACTTTGGAAGTGACCTTGGACACCATAATCTGACCTCCCCAAACACAAGCACACACACACACACACACACACCTATGGACATGGACACATCAGTGCAGGAATCAATAGAATCTAGGAAGGATTTGTTGCAATATACTTGGAACCCCAATGTCAGTGAACTCTCTCTCTCTCTCTCTCTCTCTCTCTCTCTCTCCCTCTCTGTCTCTCATCACACACACACACACACACACACCTTGGCCAAGTAATTGCTATCAAATATCTTCTTCATTGAGCTGAAATGTGTTTCTGTGAGGTTCTGGGTCTCAGGCTGGGTTGATACAACAATGGACTGTTATGTCTCTATTAACCATATGCTAAGGATTTTTCATTTCTATGTTTCTAAAATAAATAAGGAAAGTGGCCCTTGAATGGTTAGTTGAGGGGGAAAGAAGAAGCATCTTACTTCTTGAACTATTGAAATAAGATAATAGAAACATCTTAAAACCTGGCCAGTTCTGTAAAACAAGGCTGTTCGTTACTAGGCACAGAGAAGACTCATTTGGTGTTTCAGTTCATTCCGGCTGTCGACTTATAAATGCACACTTTGACCTCCGCAGCCTGGGATCTGAGGCCGGGTGCCAGAGTGGGGTTCCCAGGAAGTCCCTCTTCCCAGTTGCAGGTTGAGCTTGAGCCGGGCTCTGTAAGGGCGCTAATGATGTTGTTCCACAAGGGCTCCACTCTCATCACAGTACTGCCTCCCACAGGCCTTCTGATAGTCATTCTACGATGAAGATCTCATCCCTATGGTTATGGAGAGAATGCGAACGGTGTCGCAGAGGCAAAACAGAATGGACTCAATACTATGGATTGACTTTATTGCACCCAGAGTGACTTTGAATACCATTGATTAAAGAATTATTGATGAGTTTCATTACAGAAATACTATTGGGTTTTTGGCCCTCACTGGGAGTGATCACACAAGGACATCATCTCTGCTCTGTGCTATCTTTCCAAAGTCAGACCCAGTCTGAATTCCTAGCCCAGCCCTAGGAGTTCGAATGAGGAACAACATGTTCTTGGACCCTTCTAGATGCTCCTTGCTGCTGAGCCTCCATCCTCAATTATGTGATGTGGAGAATTATTTATCCAACACATTTTAGAGGTGGGAAATCATCGATTTGAGACCCTTCTCATTGCCAGATTGATACTTGCCAAGGGAGCCCGCTCTCCTTCCATCTATCCTAATGAACAATAACAATTAAGCCACAGTTAATTTGGGACACCATTTAATACCAGCAGAACTTTTGAGAACGGGGATAAGACCCAGTGGTTCGAAGAGACCCTGAGACCTTCCAAGGTCTCTCCTAGAAAGGACAGGCAGGATTCCCAGAGCTCCTATCTCTTCCACTTGGATGATCTGAGAAATTACTGAACTTTTTTGATCTGGGGATAGAAGCTTGTCATCTACTGTACTGCCTACCCCTGTGAACTGGTTTGAACGTAGGTTTGAAGATTATCCACCACCCCCCAAACATACCCCCAAATACATTTGTTCTTTCTCTGCTTGAAATGTCTTTATGAGTATCTGTCTTTGTCAAGGTACTTACTGAAAGCTACTACTGAAATAGGAACATGGAAGGGTCAACCTATTTTACCATTATTACCATAAAAATCAGATGGGGCAGACAGTCTTTTAACCAGGCCCCCGGAATAGGTCAAAGAACAGAACGGTCTGTTGGCATCTGAAAAAAGTAAGGAGGGAGGAGGTGTAGAGTACTGATGATTCCAGGAAAGATCTAGATGTTATAGTGGGAAGTATAGGGACCAGGTTGGCCAAGTGAGGCTGACAGAGCCACAAGCAGCGAGGTGTAGGGACCCCAAAGTCCTCCTGCATAACCCACATGCACTATTTCCATAAGGATTGTGCTATACCTCTTAAAATGATTGTATTACAACATTTTAGGCCATTCCCCCGTGAAACATCATCACCCAGCTGGCATGTCTGGAGTCTGGAAAGGACAGGTGAGTTACAGACCCAGGGAAACCAAGTAAGAGAGCTGGAATGTGCCTGCAGTGGGGTGTCCAACCTTCCTGACACTAATATCTCCTTAGCAGTGTGTTGCAGCCACATTCCATACCAGGTACCACCCCCCGTCAGAAAAGTCAGCTGCCTTCTCTCCTGTTTCTTCACTTCCTGTTATACAGTTTTACAAAGGGAACTCTGACGTATTCCTGAGCTCAGTCTAAGGTCTAACAGCACATCCTAGAGATGCCTTTGTGAGCCCCACCAGCCCTCTGTGAGTTACCCTACTTAGGCACCAGGCATTGATAGTGTTTTCCCTTCAAAACCATCACTCTGCAACCTACAAGCATGACTTTGGTTTTGCATTTCCTTAATAATATCTGCCAATTCCAGTAAAACTATACATTCGGTGACTACTTTACTACAAGCAAGTTTTAATGAAAATCCATTCAATAAATTGTTGTCGGGTATGATTCTATTATTATTATTATTATTATTATTATTATTATTATTATTATTGTGTATTATTATTGCTTTTTTGGGTCACAACTGGCTATGCTATGCTCAGGGGTTTCTCCTGGCTCTGCACTGAGGAATTACTCCTGGCAGTGCTCGGGACCATATGGGATGCCGGGATTGAACCCGGGCTGACATGGGCCCGCCATAGGAAGGCAACGCCTACCCGCTGGGCCATTGCTCGGCCCCATGATGCCATTATTGCTCTTGAGTTTTCATTGTAATCCTCTGGATCAGGTTTTAGCGATGAGATCAAGGATGCTTATCATTCCAAGAGGGAGTTATTTTGGACCATGGAATTGGGCATAGCCTGCACAGCTGTACACAGCAACCCCTCACAAAGCCCTTGTTCCTAACCCGGGAATAGTGCCATCTCCAAAGGACACATGCGCTTCAGTCCCTTCTCCCCGCCAGATGTCTTCATCTGGAGCCGGAGGGTTAATAATGGTCAGAATGTCCAATTAGCCTCACCCATCACATCAGCCCTGAAGTCGAATCTGGATTTCTTGTAAAATCCAAGCAAAGACTCTTCTGTTGTATATCATGTTTGATAATTAAGTCATTGGTTGATCAATTAACTAATTACTGGAAGGCCAATCCTGTCCTCTTTGTCCCTGCTGAGTTCTGGTGGGGGCGGTGGTTCTGTATTTATGTAGGCAATAGGTTGAGCGTCAACTGAAGACTCCAAAATGAAGAAATATTTCGAGACATGTATATAACTAATATCTAATGCCCTGGAGTTTCATGAGGAAGAAAGCCACTTATATCTGTTGACAATAGTTTTCTTCAAGTACTGGATTGAACATGTGCACATGTTCCTGGTTATACCAAGATGGATAAGTGTAAAAAAAAAAAAAGGCTGAGACCGAGGAAGGCCTCCGGAAAAGGAGGGCAATGAGGTCAGAGAATCTAAGATAAGGAGGCCACAGGAAATGGAATGTCTGGGTGGAACCTGGGCCATTATTTATTGTTTGAGAGATAGAGCAAACACAGAGGACAGGCTAGACAACAAGCATGCCCCCTGTGGTGCTTATGGAAGAGCTTGCTGCTACTGTCTTATGAGAAACTGGGAAGACGCTTGGTATTGAGAAATTGGCGGGGCGGTCCATATGCAGTTGTGTTTGGCGGGGGATGCCATGCTGGGGATTGGACTGAAACCCATGATCTCAAGCAAGCAAGCCATGTGTCTACCACGTAAGCAGGTTCCAAAGAGCCCAAGAGATGAGATCTCAAATTTCCTTGCAGGACTATTCATTAGAATCATACATGTCTTTTGGAAAACATGCATGTCAAACCTACTGAAGTTGAACTGAGAACACCAACCCACTTAGAGGTGTAAATGTACATCAGAAATGCAAAAAATCCACAAAAAGATGCACTAAAATCTCCTGAAATCCAGTCAAGACAACAATAAGATTTTTCCTCATACCAGAAATCCTTGCACTCATGCAAAAAAAAAAAAAAAAAAACAATGACACCAGTGCTGGTTGTTATGTGGGGAGATAAGTGAGTCTCAATTCACTACTGGTGGGAATGTAGACTGGCCAAGTCTTTGGAAACAAAGTATTAACCTCCCAGATGATCCAGCAATTTCACTTCTTGGAGTAGACCCCAAGGGACCAAAACCACAATGAAGAACCAGTTGGCAATGCCACCGACAATGGATGAAGTCCCTTCCTCTACATCTATGTGGGCACTGGTGAAGAGATTAGTGTTGGAACATTTGGTAGAACTGAAATCCATTGATGGCTCTCTTTTATAATTAGTAATCATATCTTTGTTGTAATTAATGGTGACTCAAACAATTTTAAAGAATCTTATGGTAGCCCTAGAAGTAACAGACAAAGGGAGCCACAGAAATGCCTGACAACAGCACAACGAATAGATAAATTGGGACAGATTCCTGTGGATAGTAAATGCCACTGAAAAAAGGAATATAAACTTGGGCTGCAAGAGCAGATGGGTAAATCTCATAAACATAATGTATCACAAAATAAGATAGATATAAAAAACAAACCATAATAAAAGAAATAAATTAGATAGATGCAAATCAACAATACATGCTTCTGTTTTGGCATTACACTGAAAATCCAGAATACTTTAGTTGCATGTTGGAAATCAGAATTGTGGCCATCCCTTTGGAAAGGTAGTTACAGAAGAGATCCTCTGAGATTGTAGGTAGTGCCAGGAGAGTGCTTACAAGCGCTGTGGATT
>JAJIBD010033164.1:0-11216 GCA_021461705.1 Cryptotis parvus | reverse complement strand
ACAGACTGGGAGAGAAATTATTTTTCCATTACCTCGCTTGACAAAGGGTTAACATCTAAGATACATAAAGCACTGGTAGAACTTTTTATGCAAGAAAAAATCCAACCCCCTGGGCTGTAGCCGAGTTAGCCCAGCCGGGTTTTGGTGTTCGTTTTGCACGCGGCCGGCCCATGCCGGCCTGGTTGGATCCCTGGAGATCCCAATGTGGTCCCTCTCGAGCACCGCCAGGAGTAAATTCTTGAGTGCAAGTAGAGTCAGGAGAAAACCCCTGAGCATACTGCCAGGTGTGACCCAAAAAGCAAAAAAAAAAAAAAAACCTCTATCAAAAAAATGAGAAACAGAAAACTCTTCAAAGAAGAAATATAAATGGTGAAAAAAGCTATGAAAAATGCTCTACACTCTACCACTTATCAAGGGAAATTCAAATCAAACCCCATAATAAAATGACAACTCACACCACAAGACTGACATCAAAAAATAAACAACTCAGTGTTGGTGAGGATGTGCCAGGGAAAGGGGCCCTCATTCACTGATGGTGGGAAATGCTCACTGGCTCCAGCCTTTGGAAGACAGCATGGACATTCTCTAACAAAAACCTCTAGAATTTGAGCTTCCATAACACTCCAGCAATTTTATTCCTAAATTAAATCTAAAAGGCATAGGGAAAAGCACCAATCTGAAAGGACAGTTGTAATTCTATGTTTATCGCAGCACCCTTTTACAATGGCCAAACATGGAAACAACCCAAATTACTTTAAGAACGGATGACGGATAAGAAACCATGGTACATGGCGTAAACCCACTTCACTACAAACGGATGACTGGATAAGGAAACCATGGAAAATGTGTATGGCAATGGAATATTACTACGACTCTCTTGAAAAAAGATAAAGGCATGCAATTTGGTGCAGCATGAATGGAGGGAGAGTATAGTGTTGAGTGAAAACTGAGGGAGAGGTAAATAATTAGAAATGATCTCTTTAGCTCTTATATGTGAGATATAAAAAGGAACCGTCTAGAAGAATATCAAATGCTCACTGGCGATAGAAATGAAGAGCAGGAGAACTGGTCTTCAGTAGTAAACTCAGCAAGCACTGGGGTGAAGGATATAAGTTAGGGAAGGAAATATTAGTACAATGTGGAGGAGGGTGCCCGCCACTGAGGCAGAAGGGGAACAGGTGGGACAGAAAACCAGGGGACATTGGTAGAGGGTAGTGGGGCACTGGTGAAGGGATTAAAAAGCTGGGAACAATAGATACACCTTGAAACTCAAAATCATATCTTTTGTAATCCTTGGAAACCAATGGTGAGCATTCAATTTTATTTTTTTATTTTAAATAATATTTTTATTTTGCCACCGTGAGATGCCACTAAATTGCAAAGATGTTCATAAGATGCGTTGATGTTTGGGGCCGCTTTATACAGAGTTCCAGTACCTATCCCCTCTCCACCTTTACAGTGCCCTTTCTCACCCAGCAATGTCCCTGATTCCTCCCACCTCCCTTTAAGCCTGCCTCCATGCAGGCTCCTTTTATTTTTTCTCTCTCTCTTCCTTCCCTTCCCGCTACCACAAAAAGGATTGCAAATGCTACAAAGGCCAAGTGAGGTTGTCATGTGTAATCTTTTTGCCCCCTGCATTCAATGCCTCAGCTCTAGGTTGGTATTAGCACTTTCACCTCAAATTATTAAATACACGGTTCCATTCTCTATCTTACCTAGCCTCTCCTGACTCCCACACATTTGTGATAATTTTACCTTGATCTCACCTTTAAATAAAGCTAAGAGAGTGTTAGCACAGTGTCAAATTATCCTTGCCAGGCTAAACTGCTCACTTTCTCACTCAAAGCACAGTAACAGTGAAGGAGTTAGCTTTTATGTTATTACTCCTTCTTATCTCGGTAAATGGGGAAAAATAAAAACCAAGCCTCCATAGATTTGTATATGGTTTTTCTTGGCCATTCATAAAAAATTAAATCCTTTCTGGGTTTGGGGGCCACAAATCAGGGTACTTCCTTTGGGGCGTCAGTCCCAGGTTAGTCACATGACTAGTAAAATCTGCAAGATTCAATCTCCAAGTGAGGTCACATTTTAAACACTAGAGTCAGGACACAATCTTTTCCTTGGAAGATTTTGGGGAGAACATAATTAAGCCTGCTAGTCCGGACCCGCAAGACAATAAATAGTCAAGGCATCAGACCCCACGCTCCCCCAGTAAAATGCTCAGTAAATCTCAGCTTTAGTTGTCTACACTCTGGTTAAGCTTCAGACTTTGCAGCAAAGTGCCTGCTGGGGGGGCAGGGTGGTGTGTAGCAACAGACCGTTGAGGGGGGGCCAGGCCAAGCCCAGGAGAGGCTCCAGAAATGGAGCCAGGGACGTGGGTTTAAAGAGTTTCAACACCGAGTCTTCATAGCGAGATCCGTTTCCCAGCTTTCAACATCTGCTTATTTTTATACATCTAATGGTGTTTGGGGTCAAACAAATATCTTGTTGCCATCCACGAATGAAAAAGTTCATTGCGCAGAGAGGAAGAAGTTCTCCTTTTTCCCCTGGTTGCTTTATATCTTTGGGGAGGAAAAATCTACCAATGTCATGGTCAAACTTACCACTCCTGATTTCTTGTGAAAGTTTTAAGGTGACCTTTACCACTTCCTAATAGATCATTTTGATGAAGCTTTCAGAAATTGTCAGGTGAGATTCTCCAGACTGACAGGAAAATAATCTTCGAGAAACGGGTCCCAATTGGAAATCTGAAGATAAGTTGGAGGGCAGTTCCTTCCCGAAGTGTTGCAGTATATCTTACTTCATTGCCTGTTGATAGTGTATTAAAATTGAAATAAAAATAAAATATTATCTGTGCCATTAAACCTGACCAATTCTCACTCCACTAATCTCCCAAAACCCTGCTACTTGCTAAAAGATGGAGCACTTTGACCCCCTCTTGGCAAGATGGACAGTGGAGGAGCCGTTCTGAGGTGGAAATTCCTTTTTTAGAAGGCTTCTCTGTTAGTACACAATTATGGGGCTGGGCCGGGGAGCACTGTGTCCTGGGAGCTCTTTGCTGCTTGAGATGACATTGGCAACAGGGGAGACATTATATGACTTCAAGAGGGCTTACTAAGGGTGTGTGTGTGTGTGTGTGTGTGTGTGTGTGTGTGTGTCTGTGTGTCTGTGTCTGTGTGTGTGTCTACGTGTGTGTGTGTGAAGTGTGGGAGATCTAGAAAGGGGCTTGCAGACAAGGATGTCACCCACACGCTCAAGGGATGGGCCACAGACTATGCCCCCATCTGGCCAGACAAATGGGCCCCCAGATTCGCTCACAAAAGAGTTGCTAGTGGGGCTGGAGCCATGGTATAGTGAATAGGGCCGGCCTGGGTTTGATCTCCGGCATCCCATATGGTCCCCTGAGCACTGCTAGGAAGTAATTCCTGAGTGCAGAGCCAGGAGTAAGCCCTGTTTCAGTTTCCTCCTCATAGCTTCCTCCTTCTGTAAAATGGGGGGGAGAGCAAAACCAATCACTCCACGCTACAGAGGCTGAAAAAGCTCCAAGCCAGGAAGGGGAAAATCTTCAGCTGTCGTGGAAACACTTGGGGCCCTGTGGTCTCTCTCCTGAGCCTCTCCTGGAAGAGGAATGGGGGTACTCTGCTTGGTTTCCCTCTGACGCCCTCCACAATTCCAGCTGTTCTGCCGCACACACCCAGCTCCCAGCTCCTCGTGCTCCACATGTTGTCATGGGCGGGGACACCCCTATTTCACAGTTCCTATGAGCCCATTCATTCATTCATTTATTCATTCATTCATTCGTAATTCATTCATCTCATTCATTCATGCATTCATCCATCCATTTATTCATTAGCTGTAGGTGCTGAAAACCAGGCGGGGGTTTGGCCCCTCGGTCTAGAATCAAGACCAAGCAGAAAACAAGTCCCACCCTGTCCCCCAGCAGCCAATCACCCTGACTCAGATGGGTAAGTCTGGCTGCCTTTGCAGGGACCCCCAGACCCTTCAGTGGTCTGGAAGTGCTAATGGCATATTACAGACTGAGGGCGACTCACTGAGGGCTGAGCTGCTGGGAAGGAGGCTGGGAGGACCGGAGTGGGAGCGAGGTGGGAGGTGGTGCACAGCCAAGAAGCTGGGGCCTTTTCGCGGGCCAAAGACAGGAAAGGGAGGGGGACCCAAGAACGTTCGAGAAGCTGCAGGTTCTGGATAAGCATTGCCCTAGGGGCGCAGCGGGTAGAACACAGGAAGCTGGAGAAGCATCTGGAAGGCCAGCCCGAAAAGGGTTGCATCATGCAACCACTGAGGTCTAGCTCAGTTTTCTTTGCCATGGAAGAAACATATATGAAAATAGGGGACCAACTCCTCAGGCTAACCGTGCAAGCAGGAAGCCCAGGCATCCCAGAGTCACGGATTTAGAGCTTGGCAAGGGGTTGAATCCTGCTTCATTGTTCAGTAGCCCAGCAAGAACATATGAAATTCGCCAGTGCTCAGTTTCTTTTACCCTGCTCCCATTCCTAAGAAAGCCTCTACAAAAATTTCCTAGGGTGGAGTCAGTCCTTTTCAAATGTGTAGCTGCCGGGCCACAGTGCTATCAAGCGAGGGGCCGTTTGTTAACCCGGGTTCTGTCTCCAGCCTCCCCATATGGTGCCCCAAGCATTGCCGGAAGTAATTCCAGGGGGCTGCAGAGCCAGGAGTAGCCCCTGGCGTCACCTGGTGTGTTAAAAAGCGAAAAATGGCAGCCTTTGGGGGGCTGGTAGTCAAGTGTTTAGGGGCAATCAGCTGGCATGTGACAGATTGAGTGGGGTTCTTTCTATCCCTGGCAGCACACGGCCTCCTAACATCACTGAATTGTAGCCCTAAGCACCCTTCAGCAGTGCCAGAGTGGTCCCGGTGTTTTTCAGAACTAGGGTTCACAAAGCTGCACAGCTATTTGAGCCTTGTGGCGGACCCCACTCAGGGCTTCTTCATCGCCGACTGCTTGGGAGAATAAAATACAATAAGGTAAAAAAACTTCTTATAGTTATCAACACTGCTGTAGGAATTGGAGCCCTGGGTAGAAGTCAGAAAGTTGAGCTTGTCTCTTTACTTTTTGATAGAAGGCCGACGGCTCATTTCCTCTCCTTAGGTGGAGAATCTGTGCCTAAGATGCTGTAGGCTGCTGTCTCGTCCAGAAGCATGAGTTTGGAGACCCTGTCTTCCCTGCTCTTTCCGCTACTCCCCTCCACTCCCTCTTTCCCCCCTCCCTCCCACTCTCTCTCTCTCTCTCTCTCTCTCTCTCTCTCTCAAGTTACTCTATGTCCCTGTCTTAGTCTCCATGTCAGTACAATGGGGAAGGACCATGATGATTGATCTCCCAATTCAGCTTTTGCTCAGGATCCCTTACCTCTTGCTTTTTTTCTGCAAAATGAATCTGAGGTGGGAAGGGCATGTTGGTGTGTGTGGGCTGATGTTGGAATATTGAACACACGAAACAACTGTGCAGTGAACAACTTTGTAAATCAGGCGTTTAAATAAAGTTTTTAATGAGTCTCAATCCAGATCAAGGGGAAGATTTGATAACGAGCTTATAATCCGTTTCTTTCTCAGTACTGTGATCCAACCTACTGGGTATCACAAATGAATTCTCTATTGGGAAGCCGGGGGCGCGGTGTAGTAGATACTCAAGGGAGGCTTAGGAAATAAGGGGGATTCAGCGTGAGGGGGGGGAGAGGCTCTAGGAGAAGAACACAAAATATTAAAAGCATCCCGTGAGCAGCTGGGAGAAATAAGAAGCGATAGGGAAATGCTTTGTTCTGGCACAGGTAGATTGAACTATAATCAAAAATTGTTATATTTACATCCAAAATGTAAATGTAAGCTTCTTGGTCAAAAAGCTATACATTTTACTGGGCCACTTTTCATGGGGAAAACGGAGTGTCAGAGTTACATACATTGCGTTTCCACTTGAATAAAAGCACATTTGTGGGCCCTTACTCCCTACAACATAGACTTTATTATGGGCTTAATATTTAGTTCTTTAGTACTTATTACTTGCTGTGACTCCCCTTTGGGGGACACAGGTATAAAGCACATAAAAAGTCTTTGCTTTCCTTGAAGCTTCCTGAATTTTGCCAGTCTCATCAAACTTTTTGGACAGAACACGTTTATATTTGAACTTTGGGTACTTACTGTTAGTCCAATAAATTAAGTGGAAGTTTGGGGGAGGGATTTATTCCAGAAAGAAGAGAAACTTGAGAGGTTTGATAATAAACTGACAAACAGAAAGATATATTCATCTTAAAAATTGTGGGAAACATTAGAAAATTAGAGATAATACCCATGTGCCTGCCAGAGCCGACTTCCTGAATTTTAAGTAAGTCAAAATTTTCTCTGAGTTGAGAGAAAAAAGAGAAAAAAATAAAGAACCTGCCATAGGTGAGGCAGGCTAGGGGGAGGGGGAGTGGGAATCTCAACATTGGTGGTGGGAAATGGGCACTGGTGAAGGGATGGGTGCTGGACACTGTATACTGAAACTGAAAAACATGAACATCTCTGTAATTGCTATCTCACTATGGTGGTAAGATAAAATAGTTAAAAACTATTTTTTTCTCTGGGAGTTCTCCCCCACCCCACTCCCACCGCTCCCCAGCCTTTGACCCCCAAGTGTGATGACTGGGGGTGGCACACACACCTGCTATGGTGCTGGCCACACTCAGCTCACTGTTGCAGGGCTCCACGCTGTTTTCAGCTGCAGAGCCTGCACGCACTTACTTTTGTGCTTCTCAGGTGACACACTCTTTTTGTCTTTGGAGTCACAGGCAGAGCCTGGCAAGCTACCCGTGGTGTATTCGATATGCCAAAAACTGTAATAATGGACCTCATTCCCAATGAATGACTACCTTTACTGGCTCCCACTGAAAGCAAATCGATGACAAGTGATACAAAGTGGGGTCCTGCCCATGATGCTCAGGGGTTACTCTGAAACCTCTGCTCTCAGGGATTAATCTTGTTAGTGCTTGGGGGACCACCTATGGGATGCCCGGGATCAAACTCCAGTTGGCTGCGTCTATACTAGTGCCCTCCCGCTGTTAGCGCTTTCTCAGCCCCCGGGAGGGAGGACTCTTTAGCTGTGATGCTCGAATCTTCTGGTTTTAGGGTTCACACAGGGTGCTGAGTGGGGCTCTCACACTGCATGCCTGTGAGCTCACACCCCCTGGCTGCTCGACATAGTTTAGTATCATTACTCACACACACGCTACCTGCACACACACACACACACACACACTCCTCAGATATACCCAGATGCAGCTCCAGGGGTCCCCTGGTTTGCTGAGTCTCTGTGTCCACTCAGCAGGCTTTGGTGAGCTGGGTGCTCCTGGAAGTAATTTTGACTCAAAGGGGCAAGCGGTCAAGTCCTGGTCACTGGAGCGTGTGATCCACTCGTGGTACCCGTGTGGGTTTCATCCATCCACACACACCCCGCGTCATGTTCTACGCCCCTGAAGAGCATTTCAGAAATGGGTCCTGTTCTGGCTGAGAACTTTGGAAAGGGCAGGTGCTCCCCAGCCACACTCTGTCTCCCCTAGGTCTGACTCGGATCTCCTCGAATCTTGATTCAATCTAAAGTGCAAAAGCTTATTATCAGCTCCATCACTCTTCTTCTGGAGAACTGAGAAATTAATAGAGAAATGTGGCAGTAATTTAGGAGACTGAATAAAAATGAATTAGTGAAATCAGAGGTACAAAAGCTATTCAAAAGATAAAATTCAGGATGGAAGGAAATTCCCCAATGCTCACCCACCTCCACGTCATGCCCCCCTGAACACTGTTTATAACTAAGCTCTCACCTAACACAGCTCGGGCTGACTTCCTAAAGGGACATATAAATTACCTGAAAGGTCAGAGAATATAAAATACTATGCTGGCTGTTTATGAGGATCATTTTAATCTTCTATCACCAAAACATTGGAGAAGAAAAAATATATTTAAATAAAGTTGAAGTAACTAATGAGAGTTTTTCATTATACCCTTTAGAGTCAGGAGATATTTTTTTTTATCTTAAATACTTGACACTTGCTGGAATTCCATCCAATTACCCAAGCATTTAGGGAATGAACATTCATCCAGAATTTTTTATGGACATCCTGATTTAGGAGGGAGGAGAAAAAAAAAAAAAGAAACAAGAACGTGAAAGTATTTGTAAAGTTGTGTTACAAAAAAAAAAAGAGGTCTGGAGCAACATTACGGTGAGTTAGGTGCTCTCTTTGCGTGTGGCCAACCCAGGTTCAATCTCCCCCAGTACTCCTAAATCCACCAGGAATGATCCCTGAGCACACAGTCGTGAGAAATCCCTCGAGCTTTGCCAAAAAAAAAAAAAAGAAAAGAAAAAGAAAAGAAAGTCAAGAAAAGAAAGCAGTGAAGGGGAGTGGGGTTTTCTTTCCTCCGAACTCCTAAGCTGACTTCCTCCTTCCATCTAAGGTTGTCATATGGATGGGGATGGAATCAGACTCAGATTCCATCTGATGGAAAGTTCCAGAAGAGATGTGAAGAATCATGACTGAATTGGCTGGGGGGGGCAAAACCTAGGTAATATGGCAGATAAAAGTTTGGTTGTTGAGATTAACCAACACATACAAGACGGTCCCATTGGACCTGAGAGAGTAAAGCAAGAGTCAAGGTGCTTGCCTTGTGCAACTCCAGCTCAGTCCGCTCACCACCACAAAGGGCCCACCCAGCACCAGCAGGAGTCATTCCGGGAGCAGAGCTAGGAATAGCTCCCTAGCACCACCAGGATTGGCCCAAACGCTAAGGCTCCTCTCTCAATGGTGTCATTATATTTCGAAAAATCTCTAAATAGTATTCATGTAGAAAAAATATTTGGACAGACATATCACCAAGTACTAACTGGATGTCACAGAATGAGGGGAGCATCAACGTTTATCCTCTTATTTTAAAAGCTCTTTCCGGCCATTTTTATAAGTATTTTCAATTGGCACTGGAATTTCGTTTGTTTGGCTTCCTAAGAGGCTAACTGAATAGTTTCAAAAAAAATAGACCCAGAGTTAGACTCAAAAATGACCCACTTGGAGTAAAGTTAGAGTCTTATTTTCAACTCAGCCTCATGGTCACTTTTAAATCTTCTCTGAGACTGGGACTAAGAATTTTTACCTGGGGTGGAGGGCTGCATAATTCGAAACCCTAGGTCTCTGGTGTCTATCTGGGGAGTAAACACTGGTCACTGTGGCTTGCAACTGAAGAGAGTCTGGCGACAAGTGTGTGCATGTAGCTTGAACTCAAGCTCACCAAGCCGAAGTGGAGCAGAGTAGGGGTGTAACACAGGGGGCATTGTTTTGGAAAATACTAATTGGTACCAAAGTAATTCTTCCTAGAGTAGAGTAGACTAGACTATGAAATTTTCACTCTCAGTCCAACTAATCCCCCCAACATTTTGAGCAAATGCAGGTTAACGGTGATGGTCTTAATTTTTTTTTATTAATTAACATGAAGGGCATTCACTGGACTGTCTGCACCCGTCATTGGAGTCTTTCATCTTTCTGTTAATGATTGGCGCACCAGGCGCCATTAGCTTCACTGGTGTCCTGATCTCTTCTGCCCCTCTGAGGGAACTAAGGGAGCTCTCCAGGGGCTGTGTGAGTGCCTGGAAACATGGAGAAGTGGCCTGGGCAACCAGGCAGAGCCGGCAGCAGGGAGGGACCAGGCCAGGGGCAGAGCTGGCAGCAGGTGGGCTTCTGGCACTTAAACACATTTTTATGCGGTGCTGCATCTCCAATTCAGAGTCCTGGGAAATGCTCTACAACACACTTCAAGGAAAGGAGGAAAGAAGCCCAGAGAAAGTTTGAACCTGGAAGAGGCACAAGGAACATTTCATTAGCCCAGATACCAGTTTCTGGTTCTGGGTTCCAGGGACGGGGTGGGCCTCTGTCTTCACGCTAGATCCATGACAATTAATGATCAGTTTCCTTTGATCAATTTAGTGACATTTTTGAAACTCGCTTTTTCCTAAAGTGTGTTCCCTGGAAGAGAGAAACCCTGAAGCGCACCCTACCTTGGGGAACTGGAATAAAGAAGTTTAGAGATTCCCTTGTCTTTCACACTTTTCTCCTGGAAGATTTGCTTGTACAACATTGTGACGGAAGTGATAAGTCCTGCCAGAAGTGTTTCTTTAAAGTAAGTTTCTTAGAGAAGTGAAATAGTTTTATTTTAGGGAATATGAGAAGGAAGAGGAAGAGAGAGAGAGAGACAGAGAGAGACAGAGAGAGAGAGAGAGGGAGGGGAGGGAGGGAGGGAGGGAGAAAAGAAACACTTTTAGAAACAGTGGAGCTTCTCCAGAATAGAAAGTGAAGTGCCCCCATAAAGGCCAGAAAGGAATTACACATCCTGGTTTAGACAAATGGGCAATGCCATAATGGAGACACCTAGAAATGCTTTTAATTTGGCCAACATCATCTAACTAAACTTATGTGATCACAGAACTCTGTTAACACCAAGCGCACTTCACGATAGATTAGACATCTGCTCACACACTTTGCAGCTCAGTGGGGATGAAATAATTTCATATTTCTCCTTGAATTCTGGCATAATTGGAATAACTAAATGGTTGGTTGGGGTCAAATCCTCAATAAAAACAAAAAATTCTAAGACAGAAGGAAGTGACCTTGGACACCATAATCCTGACCTCCCCAAACACAAGCACACACACACACACACACACACACACACCTATGTACATGGACACATCAGTGCGAGAGATAATAGAATCTAGGAAGGATTTGCAATATACTTGGAACCCCAATGTCAGTAGACTCTCTCTCTCTCTCTCTCTCTCTCTCTCCCTCTCTGTCTCTCTCACACACACACACTTGCGCACACACACCTTGGCCAAGTAATTGCTATCAAATATCTTCTTCATTGAGCTGAAATGTGTTTCTGTGAGGTTTTCTGGGTCTCCAGGCTGAGTTGATACAACAATGGACTATTATGTCTCTATTAACCATATGCTAAAGTTTTTTCATTTCTATGTTTCAAAATAAACCAAGAAATTGGCCCTTGAATGGTTAGTTGAGGGAAAGAAAGAAGCATCTTACTTCTTGAATAATGAAATAAGATAATAGAAACATCTTAAAACCTGGCCAGTTCTGTAAAACAAGGCTGTTAAATTTACTAGGCACAGAAGACTCATTTAGTGTTTCAGTTTCATTCCATTGTAGCTTATAAATGCA
>JAJIBD010033163.1:0-20887 GCA_021461705.1 Cryptotis parvus | reverse complement strand
TATTATTATTATTATTGTTATTTTGATTTTGATTTGGATGCATCCATAGTCAGCAGTGCTCAGAACTTTCAGCAGTGCTCAGAGCTTACTCCTAGCTCTGTACTCAGAGATCACTTATTTTTGGTTTTCTTTTTTTTTTTCTGTTTTGGATCACACCTGGCAATGCTCAGGGGTTACTCCTGGCTCTGCACTCAGGAATGACTCCTGGCGGTGTTCAGAGGGACCATATGGGATGCCGGGATAAAACCTGGGTTGGCCATGCAAGGCAAACGCCCTACCCGCTGGACTATGGCTCTGGCTCCCTCAGTGGTATCTTAAAAAAGAGTTAGAACTGGGGGCTGGGGCAATAGTGCAGCAGGGAGGGAATCTGCCTTGCACACGGCCCCGCCTGTTTCAGTCCCCCGCATCCCATATGGCCCCAGATACCGCCAGAGTAATTCTTTTTTTGCTTTTGGGTCATACCCGGTGATGCTCAGGGGTTACTCCCGGCTCTTTTGCTCAGGAATCACTCCTGGCGGTGCTCGGGGACCATATGGGATGCCGGGGATTGAACCTGGGCAGGTAAGGGCCAGCCGCAGTGCAAGGCAAACGCCCCTACCCGCTGGACTATCGCTCCGGCCCCCGCCAGAGTAATTCTTTTTTTTTGCTTTTGGGTCACACCCGGTGATGCTCAGGGGGTTACTCCTGGCTCTGCACTCAGGAATTACTCCTGGCGGTGCTTGGGGGACCATGTGGGATGCTGGGGATCGAACGCCAGGCCGGCATAGGCCGGCCACGTGCAAGGGCAAACGCCCCTACCACTGGGCTATCGCTCCGGCCCCACCGCCAGAGTAATTCTTGAATGTAGAGACAGGAGTATCCCCTGAGCATTCCCAGGTGTGATCCCCCAAAAACAGAACCAGACTTGGGAGGCAAGATCAGACTTGGGAGACTTTTACCAGACGCCCCTTTGTCCTCCAAGCACAGCTTTTCATAGAAGGCAACGTTGCCATTGATACCTGCTCTAGCACACAGATGGACCGCAGGGGCTGTTAGCTTGGGGCACCCAGAGGGCTCACAAATCATCTTCAGAATCCACAGGGCACCCTGTGGGAGCTCGCGTGGGACTTGGTGAGCTGGCAGTGCCAGGACTAGTGGGGTGGGAAGATGGGCGGGGGGGGTACGGGAAGGGGCACAGGAAGGGCGCGGGAAGGGGCGCGGGAAGGGGCGCGGGAAGGGGCTGGGAAGGGCCGTGGGAAGGGCCGTGGGAAGGGGCGCAGGAAGGGCCTTGGGAAGGGCCGTGGGAAGGACTGTGGGAGGGGTCATAGGAAGGGCAGAAGGAAGGGGGGTGAGAAGGGCCATGGGAGGGGTTCGGGAAGCGGCGTGATGGGAGAGCAGGGGGGAGGTGCCGGAGAGGTGCCGGGAGGCGCCGGGAAAGTGCCGGGGAGGCCGGGGTGGGCGGCGTCAGGCTCACACCAGCCTGGCCCCGGCGGGAGGTGGCTCTCGTTGAGTCTGTGCACGCGGTAGTTCTCGTAGTGCACGTTATGGGTGATATCCTTGAGGTCTTGGAAGTGGGAGCTGCAGCGAGGGACAGGTTAGCCCTGCAGCCCCTGCACCCCCACACCCACCCGAGAGAGTCCCACCTCACGGATGAGCAGGTCTCTCAAGAGGGGGAACTCGCAATGTGCCATGTTCTCCACTGCAAGACAGACACCCCGACGGCCCTGGGGCTGCAGCCTGAGCCCCTGCCCACTCGCCCTCCTGGTTCACTCATCGCTTCCTTCTCGGGTGCCTGGCCCGGGCAGCTCTTACAAGTGCCCTGAATCCAGACAGGCCCTATCAGGGCACACCCAGTGTTTAGGGAAGATGCTCTGGAATTCCATGGGACAGGCCAGCCCTTGGTCCTGGCATCTCCTTCCCCATTCCCTTCTCCCCTAACATGACCATCTGCTTCAGTGGGCCCCCACTGCCCTGCACCCGCTGTGCCCTCTCAGGGGACCTGGCACTGTTCACAGCTGACGAGGGTTATGTGACCTGTGTCAGACTCTAACAGGGGAAACTGAGGCTCAGGTGGTGGAGGTGTCCATGGGGTGTGGACCTGGCTTAACTTTGCTAGGCCATGGGCTGACAGCAGAGGCAACGGGGTGGGGGTGCCTCATCCCCCTGGACCCTCGTGCTGACCTTCAATGATGCCCCACCGTGTCTTCCGGCCCAGGACACACTTGCCGTTCACCATGTGCTCCCCGATCAGCCCCGACCACGGCAAAGGGATCCGTTCCTGTTGGGAAAGAGCGAGGCCAGAGGGAGCAGAACTGGCAGAGAGCTGGGGAGAGGCACCCAGGAAGGGGCAGGCCAAGGCCTCGTGGGAGAGGAAGTGGTACTAGAGGTAGAACTGCGGGGAGGTGCCTTTGCCCACACGCAGCCAACCCGAAGTTCCAGCCCCAGCAGCCTACAGAGTCTCCCCGAGCTCTGAGCCAGCTTAAGCCTCACTGGGTGAGGCCCCAAAGCCAAAAGAGAGAAAGAGGCAAGAGGGCTGGCACCTAACGCAACAGCACAATCGGCTGCCTCAGTTTCCCCATCTGTGAAAGGGGAGTGCTAGTGGGTGTTGGTGTTCTGGAAGCTTCTAGGCCCACTTAAGGGTTAGCGATGTGAAACAGCTGCTGTCAGCCCGCTGACACCTGTGTCCTGGCACAGGGTCCCGCCTTGTGGGCTAAGGCTAGAATCAGGCTCAGGGCACTTTGCACACCTGGTCTGTGCCAAGTGACCGACCACTATTCCTGTCTCTGCTCTGGGGACCATATGGGTGACCAGGACTGGACCAGGCGGGGCGGATGCAAGCCAGTGTCCGAGGGCCTGTCCCATCTCTCCTTTGTCTAACTTGCAGAAAATGGCAGAGGCGGCCAGAAAGGGTGCAAGGGGGAGAACGTTTGCCTTGCATGAGGCCGAGCCAGGTTTGATCCCTGGCATCAATCACGTTTGGTCCTAGGAGCCCATCAGGACTGACCTCCGAAAGCAGCACCAGCAGAAATCCTGAGTCCTACTTCTGGAGGCCCCAACTTGCCCTTTTGAGAATGTCTCCATGGGTTTAGGTACATTCACCACCACTCTAATTCCAGAACTTTCTTCTTTCCCAGAAGAAACCTTTACAATCCACTTCCACTCCCCCACTTCCAGGCGGCCACGGCTTTGTGTCTCACCTCCCAGAACACTGGCTGGAATCATGCCCTATGTGACCTCTGGGGGCTGGGCCACTTTCAGTTAGACTTTTTGGGGGTCACACCCAGCAATGCTCAGGGGCCACTCCTGGCTCTGCACTCAGGAAGCACTCCTGGAGGTGACCAGTGGACCCTATGGTATGCCAGGGAGCAAACCCTAGTTGGCTGTGTGCAAGGCCAGTGCCCTCCCCACTGTGCTGTGGCTCCGCCCCAGTTAGTCTCTCTTCTTTCCTTCTCCTTACCCGGATCTTGCTGTTGAGAATCTTGTCGTTGAAATCCTCGTCCTAAGCACTTCTGGGGTACACTTCGATGCGGTGAGTCTGTAGGTTCTGCTGGATCTGGGCAGGCACACAGGAAGCCTCAGCCCACCTGATCTGGTGTACTTGCCTCTCCCTGGGGGCCCCACCCCGACCCCAGGGCGCCCAGATCACCCTGCGCCTGAAGGCCTCCCGCTCCTCCAGCGTCAGGCTGTCAGCGCGGCAATCACAGGCACCACATTCACTGTCCGGCACAGTCGCTGCAGGAATTCAATGTCCAGGGCCGCAGGCTGCTCGGGAGGACAGTGGTGAGGACAGGAGCAAGGGAAGCTTCCCTTGCCCTCTGCCCCCAGCCCGCCAGGGCCCCGTCCCTTACCAGTGCCTGTGGGCGGCAATGGTAGACGCAGCAGTGAACGCGGTGTCAGGGATATGACGCTGCCGTGTGATGAGAAGCTCCTCCTGCAGGTACTGCTCGTACTGCTGGTGGATGTGGCCCAGGATGGGCTCCCAGCTGGGCGGGACGGGACCCTCAGAGTCACGCCGCGGACTGCGAGAAGGCCCCAGCGGCCTCCCTCGCTCTGTTCCAGCTTCAGGACTTCACTCAGCTGGACCCCGGACCTGAGCCTGCCCAGTACGCACCACTTGTCGTTGTTGATCTGGTCCCGGAGCCCGGTGTGTCTGTTACCGTCAGCTTCAGCTTCACGCCCTTCTCCTCGGATGACTGGGGGAGAGTGGAGAGGGCTTGATTGGGGGCCAGGGGCTGGCTGGGCTGGGTGGGGGAGGCACACTTACCGTGGGTCATTGAATGCAGCCTCAGGGTCTGGGCGTGGTCATCCCCACGCCCATCAGGGGGTCCTCAGACCTTGGACTTGAAGAGGGTGTTCATCATGGTGGATTTGCCCAGCCCCGCTCTGCCCTGAGGGGGCAGGTACAGGGTCACGGTGGCCAGGCCTTCCGCCTGCAGGCTGGGAAGCGCATCTTTCTTGGGAGTAAGTGCTACTGTCCAAAGTGTAAACTCAAGGGGCTGGAGCCATAGCCCAGTGGTAGGGCGTTTGCCTTGCATGCGGCCGGCCCATGCTGGCCCGGGTTTGATCCCCGGCATCCCATATGGTCCCCGAGCACCGCCAGGAGTAATTCCTGAGTGCAGAGCCAGGAGAAACCCCTGAGCAGAAACCCCTGAGCATTGCCGGGTGTGACCAAAAAGCAAAAAAAAAAAAAAAAAAAAGTAAACTCCGGGCCGGAGCATAGTCCAGCGGGTAGGGCGTTTGCCTTACATGCAGCCGATCCGGGTTCGATCCCCGGCATCCCATATGGTCCCTCACGCCAGGAGTGATTCCTGAGCGCAGAGCCAGGAGTAACCCCGGAGCATCACTGGGTGTGACCCAAAAAGCAAAAAAAAAAAAAAAAAAAACAGTGTAAACTCTGGGGCCAGGGCAGAGCAATAGCACGAGACCAACTTAGGTTCGACCCGCATCTTATATGGTCCCCTGAGTGCTGCCAGGAGTAACCCCTGAGCATCCCCGGGAGTGACCCAAAAAGCAAAAAATAAAATAAAATAAAAAAAGAAAGAAACAACAAGCAAAAAATAAAAATAAACAAAGTGTAAACTCCTGGAACAGGAGTGACAGTCTAGAGGCACTTGCCTTGTATGCAGCCGACCTGAGTTTGATCCCCACACCCATAGGGTCCTCCATCTCCCGCTAGGAGTCACCCCAGCACAGAGCCAGGAGTAAGCAGCAAGCGTTGAGAGCACTGCTGAGTATGGCCACAAATCTATACTGCCGGAGTGACAGTACAGCGGGAGAGTGCTTATCTTTTTTTTTTTTTTTTTTTTTTTGCTTTTTTGGTCACACCTGGCTATGCTCAGGGGTTACTCCTGGCTCTGCATTCAGGAATTACTCCTGGCAGTGCTTGGGGGGACCATATGGGCTGCCAGGGGATCGAACCCAGGCCGCACAGGCCGGTTGCATGCAAGGCAAACACCCTACCCGCTGAGCTATTGTTCGGCCCTGAGAGTGTTTATCTTATATGTTGTTTGACCCTGGGTTTGATCCCCGACATCCCATTGGTTTCCCGCCCCAGCACCCTCAAGAGAAACCCCTGTGCATCACAGGGTGTGGCCCAAAAAGCAAAAACAAACAAACCTTGGGGACCCCAAGTCCCCAAAACCAAAGTGACCTCTTATAAGCCGGGCTTTAACATCCTCAGATGCTGTCCACAGGGTTAGGGTATGTCCCACGTGTCCACAGAGCCTCCCTCTTTGCTCTGAGGCCCTGGCAGGGCGCCCCAAGTCACGGGGCCCCACACTCACCCACCACCATGATGTTGAACTCGAACCCCAGTTTCATGGCCTTGATCTTGACCTGGTCCAGCACAGCCTCAATGCCCACATCCCTCTGCGACTCACAGGGCGGGAGCCGGGGCTGGAGGGCCGAGAGGAGGGGGCCAGGGGGACATCGAGTTCTCCAGGCCTCCATGGCGCTAGGACACTTTGATGCCTGCCATGGGGTGGGCATGGGGTCACCAGAGTACTCCTCCCTGTGCGCCCAGCTTCTCTCCGATCTCTCTGTCCCCAGGGCCTAAGGGATGCGCTGAGGGTACCCGTGGAGCTGAACCCCCTGCTGTGAGGCAGCCCAGGTCGGGGGCTCTGTCCCACACGCCCCTCCCCATCTCCACCTAATTCTGACGCCTGACAGCCGGGTGAGGCCTGGCTGGTCCGGGCAGAGTGTGGGGCTGGCTGCAGGGACCGAGACAGGGGGCGGCCTCCTGCAGCTGGCGCCCTGGGTCCTGTGGAAGCTTGAGGGTGCCCGCTCCGAACCCCTCGCGTGTGGGGAGGGGGTGGGTGGCAGTTAACTGAAGAATCTGAGGGGCCTGGCAGGGACAGGGAAGCTGCCGGGTCCCTTCCGGATGTGACCCTGGCCCGGACTCCACAGGGGAGGCTCACAGCCCTCGGCCGGTCCAGGGCACAGCCGGTCCCACCTGCTCGACCCGAGTCAAGGGAGAGCAGCTGAGCCTGGGAACACACGATCCTCCCAAGCACAGAGCTGAATGGACCTAGTGGTCCCCCTTGTGGCCCCCTAAATTAGGCAAGAAACAAATGGGCTGGAGAGACAGTACAATGGGCAGGCCATTGTGTGCCCCTGACTCGGTTCGATCCCAGGCATGACGCCCCATATGGTCCCAGGAGCCTCTTTTTTTTTTTTGGGTTTTACTGCACACCCGCAATGCTCAGGGGTTCTCCTGGCTCTGCACTCAGGAATTACTCCCTGGCGGTGCTCGGGGACCATATGGGATGCCGGGATTGAACCTGGGCCGGCAGAGGCCGGCCGTGCAAGGCAAACGCCTACCCGCTGGGCTATCGCCCCCGCCCCCCAGGAGCTTTCTTAAGGAGTAACCCCTGGTGCAGAGCCAGGAGTAAACTCTTTTTTTTTTTTTTTTTGGGGTCACACCCGGCAATGCTCAGGGGTTCTCCTGGCTCTGCACTCAGGAATCACTCCTGGCGGTGCTCGGGGACCATATGGGAGAGGTCTCCTGGCTCTGCACTCAGAATCCTGGCGGTGCCGGGACATATGGATGTTGGGAACTCCAGGCTGTCACAGGCCGGGCCGCATGCAAGGCAAACGCCCTACCCGCTGGGCCATCGCTCTGGCCCCAGGGAGTAAACTCTTTTGGGAGGTGTGCCCTCCCAAAACCAAACAAATAAACACAAAAATCTCGCCTGGGTGGAGCTGGAGGATAGCCCAGCGGGTAGCGCGGCTTGCCTTGCACACAGCCAGTCTGTGACAGCCTGGGTCTGATCCTGGGCATCCCATATGGTCCCCGAGCACCGCCAGGAGTTAATTCCTGAGGCAGAGCCAGGAGTAACTCCTGAGCATTGCCGGGTGTGACCCAAAAAGAAAAAAAAAGCAAACCATCGCCTGGGAGGTGAAGTGGGTTTGTTTGGTGGGCCCTGCCTCTGGGCATCCCAACAGGACAACTGCTCTGTGGCTCGCTGGCCAGAGGCCTGGCCTGCAGCAGGAATGTCCTCTAGCACAAGCCTTTCCTCCCGCAGGACCTGCCCTGTGAGAGCATCACAGAGTCCCTCCCGTAAGGTGGCTCAGGACTGTCCGCCCACAAAGACACCCCCACGGAAACGCCCAAGGCCTGTCGTTGAGTGCCTGTCCCTGACACTCCAGGAATTACTCCGGTGATGCTCAGGGGGAGCGGCATGGAATGCCTTCAAAGGCATCGAAGAAATAGCTAAAGGACAAAGAACCTCCAGCTCCGGGCACATCTCTTCGACTCCACCGTTCTCCCTGCATTAACATACGCCTCAGAGACCTGGGCCCTACGAAAGCAGGATGAGAATGCTATTCGGGTCTCCCAGAGAGGAATCGAAAAGAGCTATGCTTGGAATATCACGCCTCACTCAAGTGAGAGAAGGAACTGGAGTTCTGACCCTCTGTCGCTATTCCAGAATCAGGGACGCTGTCTCTTTGCCAAGGCATCGAAAATCAGATGGGCTGGACATGTAATGTGATTTGGAGACAACCGCTGGACTAGAGCCGTCATCGACTGGATCCCACGGGATGTCAAAAGATCACGTGGCCGCCCACCTACAAGATGGTCAGACTTCCTTGTAAAGACACTGAAGGAATGGTTTGAGGCTCTTCGTATTCCCTGAATCAACCAGATGCCATTGGGCCACATTGGCACGTGATAGGGTCCAATGGAAATGTTACTGGCGCCCGCTCGAGCAAATCGATGAATAACGGGATTCAAGTGATCAAGTGATGCTCAGGGGACCAGATGGGATGCTGGGATTGAACCTGGGTCGCCTGTGTGCAAACGCCTCCTTTGCCCTGCTACGCTCAGCCCCCTATCTCTAGTTCCTTTGATAAGTGATTCTCTCTTTTTTTGTGTGTGTTTTTGGGTCACACTTGGCAATCAATGCTCAGGGGTTACCTCCTGGCTCTACACTCAGGAATTATCTCTGGCGGTGCTCAGGAACGGAATATCGATGAATAACGGATTCAAGTGATCAAGTGATGCTCAGGGGACCAGATGGGATGCTGGAAATCGAACCCAGGTCGGCCATGCGCAAGGCCATGTGCAACCCTACTAGCTGGACTATCGCCCGCCCTCATTGTCTCTTTCTTTGATGAGACAATCTTCTCAGGGGACCAGCGCTGGTGAGCAGGTAGAAGCAGGCGTGCCACAGAGGAAGACTGTTCCCAATATTCTTCTGAGTTGCTGTAACCCTCGGACTTTCCAAGCTGAAGCCCTTAGAGCAGGGACACAACACTGGTCAGGGAAAGTGGAAGCTGCCAGGCAGAGCCCTCGGTGGGACGGACCAGCAGGGACAGACCCACCCCAGCTGTAAGAAAATAAACGTGCACTGCTGGCAGCTCCACGTCTGTGCTGGCTCGTCCACACCTCAGCATGTGTGCCAGGCCCTAAGCACCAAGACTGACCCCTGGTTTGCTACAGAAGCGTGGGGAGAGACGGAGAAGGACGAAGGTACCACAGAGGCACCTTGCAGTGGGTCATGAGTGGGTGAGCATGGAGACCACAACCCCAAATGCCCTCAGAGGGCATGGGCACATTCTTGCTGGCAGAGAAACATCTGAGCCTGGCCCTTTCTCTGGGACTCCTCAGGAAGTGTCCAGAGGCTGGCCCTGCTGCCCCTGGCCTGTAGGAGACCTGCCACCTGTCTGCACCCGCCTCCTTGCCCCATGGAGACGGCTCCACTGCCCTCTGGGCCAGCTGCTACGGACCCGGAAGCAGGAAGCAGCGCGTGCTCCTCTACCGGGACCCAGAAACTGGGGCACTCAGAGCCAGGTGAGGGGAGAAGAGGGGCCAGGCTGGTGGGGGGCGTGGACGCTGGCCTGGGGGCAGGGGTGACGAAAAGGGCCTGAGCCAGAGCAGAGCAGCTGGAGTCTGAGCTGCACCCTGGGGTGGTGGGGCAGGTGACACCCCCACACCCTCAGCCGAGATGGGGAACTGGAGGATGCGGCCCAGGACGCGTGGGGAAGATGAAGAGCAAACAGCTGTTCCAGAGCGACTGGGACACAGCGGCCTTCATCATCTCTCCTCATCTTCCTGGGTGAGCGTGTCTGCTGCCCGAGTCCCCACGCCGCCCATCAGGCCCTCCCACCCCGGCCCACTCTGCAGCAGGCCCGTCCTGCCCAGGCCCCTTCACGGACTGCGCCCCTAGGCACTGTGCCGTTGCTGCTGCTGCTGGTTCTGATTCGCAGCTGCTGCTGCTGCTGCTGCAGCCGTCCACCCGTGCTAGCAGGTGAGCAGAGGGGATTTGGGCAGCCCTGTGCTGGCAAGGCTGAGCACATGCCCACCCCGCCCTTCCCCTGCTCTCTTGCAGAAGAACCGCTGGGGCGTGGACAACCTGGCTATGGAGCCTTAGCTGGTCCCTCCGTGCTCTGTCCAGTCCCCAGGCAGCACAACCATCAACAAGCTGGTCTGGCTTGGAGCCTGTCTGCTGTGTGTGTCTGTTTGTGGGGGGGAGGTGCGGGCCGGGCTGAGTCCTGGAGGATCCCCAGAGACTGCGTGGGGAAGGGGAGATGGCAGGACCCTTCTCCAGGGGGCTCCAGCCTGGGGTCCCACTCAGACAGACAAGGGGCTCAGGGCCAGTTGGGGATCTTTATTCTTGGAGGACTGGGTGGGAGGGGGTAGCCGCCAACAGCCACAGCCACAGGACCTGGTGGGGCCTTGCTGCCTCCACACCTGAAACAGCTCACAGCTTGCAGCCACTCTGCCCTCCAGTGGCTGAGCTGTCCAGTGTCCACCACATCCTGGGTGGACAGGCAGGAAGGGGCGCTCTGGGCCCAGCCGCACCTTCTGAGGGCAAAGGTCCCAGAACAGGAGGGAGTGCTGGGAATGTGCAAATCTCTGCGCCCCACCTTCCTTACCCCCAGAAAGTGCCAGCCCGGCCCAGGCGTAGGCCCTTCCTCCCAGGCACCGTGGGGGGACCCAGCAGGAGGGGGCAGAGGGAAATAAATATGGGGAGGTTCATGCCAGTTCCACCCCCCCAAACAAAACAGGAAATAAATAGTGCCCAGTGCCAGGCCCAGGTGCGAGGGGCAGGTCCGGAATCAGCAGGGGCTACTTCCAGGGGTCCGCTCCTGGCGTGCTCTGTTCAGAAAGGCCGGTAGCTCCAGTAGCTGGAGAAGACAGAGATCTGGGGCGGCGGGGCGTGTCGGTGAGTCGCGCCAGTGGAGGGGCAGGGGCCCGCTGTGGGGGTGCATGCAGACTGGGGTCACCAAAAAGAGTAGTGACTGAGCCCCTGGAGCTCCCCGGGAGTGCCCCGCGAGCACACGGCGGCGCCCACCTTGTCCTTGAGCTGCTGGCACAATTGCAGGGAGACGGTAAAGAAGACGGGCGTCGTTGAGCCACGGACCACACACTCCACTTTGTGCACGTGGCTCACTTCCAGGCGCTGGGGTCCCCACTCGCTGCGGGAGGAAAAGGGGCGCCTAAGGGCCCCACCAAAGGAGGAAGGCGCTTGGGCTGGGGGGTCCCCTGGAGGGTACTTATGGGCTGGGGGTCCCCTGGAGGGTACTTAAACATGGCCCCGGGGCTATGGAGCACAGCGCCCCTGGTTGGGCGGAAGTTCTAGGAGGAAGAACACAGTGGGCGGTCAGACTCTGGCGTGGCCTATGCTGGAGGGGTGTGACCTCAAACGGAGGGGAGCAGGACCAAAATGGGGAGGCGTGGCCACATCGAGGGGGCGTGGCACAACGGAAGGGGGGGACCAATGCTGCAGGGGCGTGGCTAGACCCACCTTGGTGGAGTTGGGCTGCAGCACCTGCAGCTGGTACACTGTGAGGCAGAGCTTGTTGAGGTTGATGTACAATTGACCAGCAGGTCGGCAGGCAGGGCGGCGCGAAACATCCTCTGTGTGGCGGGCAGGAGTGAGGATGAGGGTCTGGCCGCAGCCTGGGACCCAGGCCCCCCACCCCCCACCCGCGGGCTGGGAGCTTTCTGACTCCCTCCAGGCGCCCGGCAGCTTCCCTGCACGCCACAACGACGGCAACCGTCCGAACCCCGTTCCAGAAAGCGTGTCTGGGACCTGGCGCTGGGAGCCGACAGAGTGGACCCTGGTACTGACCGTGGAGACCGCTGGCGGCGATCTCGGCAGGGCGAGGGTGGCCGGGTAGTGAGGCGATTGCGGGCCCTGCTCAGCTGCAGCATCACCGCGTCCATCAGCTGGGGAACGGGGCGTCAGTGCTGCCACAGGGCAGCGGGCGCCGGTCCCCCTCTCCCAACCCCAGAGCCCACTCCTGCCCCCTGCTGGCCAGGGTCTCCCCTGCGGCCACTAGCCTGAGCTGGGCTGGAGGGCAGGGTGCGTTCAGGTGCGCTCTGCGGCTCCAGGCCCAGCAGAGCAGAGTCCGCTGCCAGAGGGCCTTGCCCATGGGAGTGCCGGGCAGTGAAGGCACTCAGCAGGGCCCCTAGTCCAGCTGGGAGCAGGGGTCCGCTCAGGGCTTCCTGAAGGAGGATGGCAAACAGTTGTTGCTTCTAGGTCAGAAACCTGAGTGAAGCAACCAGTGAATGCTGGAACCATCTAGGAAGTGATCATTCCTCTGAGCTGGGGAACATCCCTCCAGAGCCCCATTAGAACTAGGGTGATCTGGCTCCCAGGAAAGGTGGGGGGCTGGAGTGCTGGGGGAGAGGGTGAAGGTGGTGTGTTGACCGTTGCCCTCCCTTCCCAGGGCGGTCAGTTCTAGGAGAAACCTTAATCCTTCTAATTTTTTTTTTTTTTTTTTTGCTTTTTGGGTCACACCCGGCAATGCTCAGGGGTTTCTCCTGGCTCTGCACTCAGGAATTACTCCTGGTGGTGCTCGGGACCATATGGGATGCCGGGATCGAACCCAGGCCGGCACAGGCCGCCGCGTGCAAGGCAACGCCTACCCGCTGGGCTATCGTTCCAGCCCCGATCCTTAATTTTTATTTTATTTATTTATTTATTTATCTATTTATTTATTTATTTGGTCACACCTGGCAAATGCTCAGGGGTTGCTCCTGGCTCTGCACTCAGGAATTGCTCCTGGTGGTGCTTAGGGGGACCATATGGGGTGCCAGTGATCGAACCTGGCAGGCACAGGCTGGTCACTTCAAAGACAACTGCCCCTACCTGCGGGGCTATCGCTCGCCCAACCCCAGTCCTTCTAGTTCCAAGTTTTCTATGAGAAGCCAGAGATCAGAGAGGAGGTGGAGCACCCAAGGACACACACATCAGGGGTGGAGCTGAAGCCTGAGCTCAGAGTCTGCCCCAGTGCGCCACTGAATTCCGTGTAAACCGAAAGGTGAGTTGCTCGCTGGCCCAGGGACCAGCCACCAGGGGACCACCAGCTTCTCACATTTCCCACATGCTTTTTCAGCTGCACCTCGCCTGTTTCAGTCCACTGAACAGTCACTGCAGCTGGGCTGGCTGGAGGTGAGGAATGGAGACCCAGAGTGGACAAGTGCCTTGGGCAAACCCTGGGGACCCACTGGGATTTTTCCTGGCGGAGTCAGTCCTTAGAGGTAGTATATGGTGAGAGGTGAAGGGCCACTTTGCTGGCCGAGGACTCTGGGGCAGAATCAAACCCAGTTTGTTGCAGCTCACCTTGAGTACCTCGGCTCCCGTGCGAACTGGTAGGTCTCCTCACGGCTGCTCAGGAGGTACATGGCATCACGTGACTCGGGCATCCGGATCTGGAAAGTGTTTCCCGCACCATCACCCCAGTTCCAGTACAGGGCCCCATGCTAGTGGAGGCTGAGCTCTTGGTGGGTGGGGGGGGGGTTAGGGTGAGGGTTCCAAGCAGAGAGGAAGCAGGCAAAGCCTTCACTGGAGACCAGCAGGTGGAGGCAGGCCCCGTGGGCAAGCAAGGGCAGGAGCGCCAACTTGTCCCCAAGAGCCCTGGGAACCCCTGGGAAGGCTCTGGGCAGGGAAGGCCTGTTTGGGCGGTGGGCAGGGGACAGGTTTACTGCTGACACTAGGCAGTGCCCCTGGAGCTGTCGTGGTTCCTCCCAGGCTTGCACCCTGATGATCCTCCGAGGTCTTGCCCGAGGGCCAGTGAGATCCAGCTCGGTTACCTGCTGCAGCTTCCACTGCTTGTCCTCCCGGAAGGCAAGTGCAGCAGCTGGTTGTTCGGGGGCATCTTCAGGTTCACATCCTACTGGGAGGTGGGCAGGGGAGAGTGGGGTCACCCAGACCCAGGTACCTCCATTACTTAGGCTGCCCCTGAGTTGGGTGGTTGACACCTTGAGGCGGTCTCGAGTGAACTAGCGGGTCAGGGAACAGGAAGTCAACTCAAGAGAGCCACAAAGAAAGGGAAAAGTGCCCAAGAAAGGGAACTGGTTGTCCAGGGGGTGGGTGCCTCCCCACCTCGCTGTGTAGGTGGATGATTCGGGTCAGGGCCAGCCTCATGCCATCGAGGTCCACATGTCGCTGAGTTCCATATAAAGCACCCCCTTCATGCAAAGCATCTCCCAGGAAAGAGCACCAGTGCCTGAGGGGGAAGCTGGCATTCCACAAACAAAAGACCAGGCCAAGAGGCCAAGGGCCCTGCCATGAGTTCAGAGTTATTGCTGTTGGCTGCTCTGGCAGGGGCCAGGACTCACCGTGCCTAGTGCGTCCCCTGCAGAGTTAGCACGCCCTTCACCTGGTCTGTGCTGTAAAGTAGGGTAAGAATGGTCACGTAGCTCCCGTGGCAGCCCTAGCGCTCCCAGCAGGAGCTCTGGGCTGGTACCGCCCTGGCTCTCAATTCTTCCCTTTGGAAATGGCCCGCTCCGTAGGTCAGCTGTACTCTCTCCCCGGAGAAGGTATCCCTGGCATCCCTCCACCAAGGAGACCGGCAGCCCTAGCTTCCCGCCCCCAGGCTCACCCAGAGCTGCCCAGGATGAAGTTCTCTTGCTTGGTGGTCCTCAGCTTCGTGCCTGGGAGTGTGAGGGATTGAGGCCTCCTGTGGGCCGGTGGGGGAGGTGGTTGGGCAAAGGCCCATGGTAGGCCCTAGGTGACTCTTTTTCTTTTTTTTGCTTTTTGATCACACCAGCAATGCTCAGGGGCCTCCCGGCTCTGCACTCAGGAATTACTCCTGGCGGTGCTCGGGGACCATATGGGATGTCGGTATCGAACCGGGCCGGCACAGGCTGGCCACGCGCAAGGCAAACGCCCTCTCCGGCGGGCCATCCCCCGGCCCTCTCTAGTGACTCTTCTAGAAGCCTCACACCAGGGAGGGCCCCATGGGCCTCGGCAACCCACCTGACAGGTTCCAGGAGTCCTCAGAGCCGCGGCCCCTCCAGAGGGTCTGAGTGGCGTCCCCAGCTGTGCCTGTGACTGAGCTCTCCGACCTGGGCACACACGGACACCCTCCCTCCTGGCACTGCAATTCCTGGGCCCCACCGGTCGGCTGGGACGTTGTGAGCTCATTTATCTTCTCAGCAGCCCTTCGAGGCTGATCCTGTTATTCCCTTCCTGAATAAGGAAAGGCGGTTCCAGTTGAGTAACTTGAGCTGACGGCTGGGTCCTCTGGGGTCCTGGAGGCGGTATTCCCGGTAGGCTCACCGCAGTTCTAGGATGGGCCAACTGCTGAGAGCACTGAGGCTCCCCGTTCCCGCGGCCCACTAGGCGCACGAGCAGGCGCGAGGCTGTCGGGTGGCGGGTGCCGTACCTGGGGATGTTCTTGGAGCTGCCGGAGCACGGCGCACTCTCGTCGTGCAGCAGCCAGCGAACTCCTCCTCCTGCGGGGACAGCGCGCTCGCGATCACCTCCCGGCCAGGCCGCCTGCTCCGCCTGCCCGCCCGCCCGCCCGCTCCTGCCTGCTCACCAGCACCGCCCGCTCCGCCGTCGTCGCCAGCGCGGCCGCCATGCTGTCACTCTGCGGCTCGGCGACCGTCACCCGCTGGATGACCTCCCCTGCCGTCTGAGTGTACCGTGGGGCCAGCGCACCCGCCGATTGCGCTGATCTGATCCAGCCCTGCTCCTGCCCTACTGCAGCTGATTGGCCGAGTGCCCGCCTGCCATGCCCCTGAACCAGCGCTGAGTCTGCGATTGGCTGGAGCTTTTCGGCCCGCTCCTGGCTCATAAGGCGCTGCGGCGTGGCGCTGGGTGCGCGAGCCCTGCCGCCCCCAGGCCCTGGATTGGCATCCGCTGCACCTCTACACATCATTGGCCGTTGGTCCCTCTACCCGCTCGCGCCCGCTATTGGTCCCTCTCCGGTTTCATTGATCGAGACCCCAAGCCCCCTCCCCATACTGCAGGATCAGCCAACAGCTGAGGTGGGGTCGCAGTTGTGCTACCAAGAAATGTGTTATTTTTTCTTGCAGTAGCTTGTTAACTGCACACAACAAGCGTGTTTTGTTTCTGCCTTTAAACATTACTCACACAATCTTATTCTGAAAGACGAATGTTCATTAAAAACAAAGCAAAAATAAAAATTCACAACCTTAATTACTAGATTGGTCATTTAAAGGTTTAAAGGAAAAAGGGATGGTGGACGAGGGGGCTTTCATACAAGCTTCCTTCCACGAGTGTCACATTTTCTCCTTAAAAAGGGGAGGGTTTCAAAATAGAGGTGAAATAGGCCTAAAACAGAAATATTCATAAAAAGGAACTTTACAGAATTGCTCAACAATATTAAGACAACATTGACTCACCAGCTCTCATTACAGCATCTTCCCCACCCTCCCTGCCCCAAGCCGCCAGACTAGCGCAGGCTGTGTCCAGACACAAGTAGCTCCCAGCCAGCTGAACTGTGCCTGGGCCGGGTCCGCCAGCTCCCCTCCCCACCCTCTGAGACGCCTAGGCTGGGCCCTGAGCAGTGCCAAGGGCCAGGCTGTGAAGGCTCTGCACCAGCGGGTCTCAGTCATTCTCCTTGCCCGACGCCTACTCCTGCCAGGTGCGACTTGGACAACTCAGCAGTGCGGCGGTAGGCACTGGCACTCCCAGGTGACTTCCTGTGCCTATGCTGCACCCTAAAGCTCTCTGCCCCGCCCCTAATCTCTGCGGGCTGGCTGGGCGTAGCTCTCATCCCTTCCCACAGAAGCCAAGGTTGGGAAGCACCGAGGACCGAGCCGTGGGCGGAGAAATCGGAGATTTTCTCAGAGGCAAGCTCGGAAAGGGCTACGCTGGTCAGGGGCGGAGCCCAGCTGGGCGAGCGCCAGCCGCACTGAAATACTGTCTCCGGGGAGGGTGCGGGACGGAGAGCGGCATGCAGTGGCTTGCCTAGAGACTCTTTCCCTCACACCTCACTGCTGGCCCCTTCTTTAAACTTCCTGAGGGCTGGAATGCAAAGCCTCGTGAGGCGGCGACTCTCCTGGTGGCAGCCCAGGGCTCTGCAGTGGTGGCGTCACGTATTGTTCATGGAGCTAAGTATAGGCTGGTTTCACTGGCCTGCACCTTTGACTCGGCCAATTCTCTCGGTTCTTGACACGGTCCGCGAATTGGGCAGCACATTGAGAGCCCTCGATAAGTCCACTCGTCGCTGGTCACCTGAGGTTCATGTTCCACATGTTTAGCATCTGTGCTGGTCTGAGTTTTTAAATTTGTGTGGGCCTCTCTGGGATTCAGCTGAGAACATGGGATTGTGACCACAGCCTCTTAGCTCTCGAGTGAAGCACTGGGGAGGCTGCTAGCCCTCGTCACTTCCTACCCTCCCTACCAAAGGTCTGAGGATAAGTAGACAAGCTGGGAGGAGGAAAAGGGGAAACCCAGAGGAAAGCAGCCTCCGTGGAGCGAGTCCCCAGGTGAGAGCCAGTGTATGTGGTTCTATGTGAGGGCACACACAGCTATCAGGGTCCTGGGCTGGAGGCTGTGAGCTGGGGCGTGGCCCCCGGCCGCTGATCTCGCTGCTGGGACCCTCCCCAGGCCCCCAGACCCTTCCAGGTGAAAACGATGCTGCGTGTTGTGCCGGATGGCAAGTCTCATCTGTGGCTAAAAGATGGATATTGTAGTGGCCTGGTCTTAGAGTTGAGTCCCCAGGCCTCACCCCCAGGCGGGTAAGAGGTCCGAGGGAAGATTTCTGGCAGGTGCTCTTAGCTAGTGTATGTGGTGGCGTTGGTCACGGCTGACAGGCAAAAAAGCCGCTGTCCGACTGGTCCAGGCCTGGCTTTTGCAGGCCACCTGGAACAGCAGTGATGCATTTACAGACTGAGTTTCAGGCACAGCCGATTTACAGACCCAGGTGTAGTTTCTGATTCCTCCTGGCAGGGAAGCTAGGCAGTGGGGTGGCCTAGATTCTGGCCGCTGGGTGAATCCCCACTCGCCCTCCATGTGACTGACCACCTAAAAGTATCTGGCTTTTCTTCTTTTTTTTTCTCTTTGGGTCACACCCGGCAATGCTCAGGGTTTCTCCCTGGCTCTGCACTAGGAAATTACCCTGGCGGTGCCTGGGGACCATATGGTATGCCAGGGATTGAACCTGGCCGCTACGCAGGTAAGGCAAACGCCTACCCACTCAAAGCAGGCCCGGCCCTCAGGGCTTTACTTCCTGGTAGAGTTTAAATAAGTATTTGGTACCAGGGACTGTTCCAGGCTGGCTGCGCTATAAGGCAAACACATTCCCCGGGCCAGCAGCATCTACCTGGGATATAGCAAGGGCTCAGGGCTGAGCAGCAAGATGACCCCAGGTCCCTGATGGTCTCTGGCCCCACTGCCTCAGGACCCCAGTGAGCTACCTGTGGGGCTTCCATCACTGGCTTCTGGATACAGACCTATCCAAAGCCAGGGACTCTGATCTTCTCACTCCCTCTGAGTGAGTCTTGGCTCTGACTGTAAGGGGCTTCTACACACTCAGGGTGGTTCGAGAGAGCTGGCTGAGGTGGGCCAGCAGGTGTGTGCCTGGAGGCTCATGCTGGGAGCAAGTCTAAACACTTTAGGGGCTTATAGCACTCTCCTTTCCAGCTAAACCTGGGTTCCACATAGGAGAGCAACTCCCACCCCAGCACCTCAATGGAGCCTGGCCCTGGGTGGGCATGCGAACAAAAGCTCCCGTGGGAGCTGGGTGGTGCAGCTGCTCTTGCCCATCTGAAACTCAGCTATACAGCGCCGAGGTGTGGTGAGAAACTGAAAGGAGGGTCTGGAGTGATAGTCCCCCGCTGGAGGGGAGATCTGCATGCACAGCCTGAATTGGTTCGACCCCCAGCATGCCATATGGTCCGAGCAACGCCCAGAGTAATTCTTGAGGCAGAGCCAGAAGTATCTGAGCATTACTGGGAGTGACTCAAAAAGAAAAAAAAAATGGCGTTAGGAGCAACGGGGCTTTCTCCTCCAGAGCAAAAGAAAACAACTTATCACTACAGACCTGTGTGTGATAGCAAATGGCAGAAAAAGAAGTTGCTTTCATTGAAGACCTCTGGAGACTCAGCAGCAAAGCAACTGTCTCCGAATTCTTCACATCACAGGATTACTCAGAACAAAACACTCCCACACTGTGCAGCGCAGACATAGCAGGGGCCGCCGGTCTCGGTACCAGTCTGGAGACATTCTCGACTGATGGGAAAGCTGTGGCACCTTGTAAGTTTTCAAAGGCCAGGATACTGCTAAACAATCTTAAAGGCACAGGGGCCCTCCCAATTCCGCCGCAGAGGGCCAGAGTGAGAAGTCCTCGCCATGAAGCATCTAAGTGAGGGAAGGTTGTCTACATGCATCAGGCGCCATGTGAAAAGAGTGCACAAAAGCCACCTCCAAGGGTGTAGCTTAGCCCAGAAACAGCAACAGCCAGAAAAGTGTGGAAATGATCTGAGGCCCGAGCCCCTGAAAAACCTAATCACGGCCATCTTTGTAACTGTATCTTAATGTGGTATAATACCAGAGGCCAGAACCCTATGGTCAGAGGCCAGAGCCCAAGGCATTGGCTGAGCTGAGTAATGCAAAAGGTGCCAAGATGAAGTACAGTAAGATACGCCAGGTCCTGGAGGACAGGCAGGAAAGGCGGGTGTGCAACAGTGCGGCAGCATGTGGGGAGACGGGAAGGGCAGCCTACGCTTCACCTCGTTGGCCGTAGCTGCTATGGGCGTGGGGTGGTTGACCGCATCGCCCAGTGCGATGGCTAGGCGGAGATCCTTCTGATGTGCCTCAGGTAGAAATCAATGAATTTTCTTGCAGGATATCTGAGGAGTGAGCAGAAACCACCCATAGTACTGCCGGACTCAGCACCTGGCACCGCTGCCTAGACTTTGGTGGCTCTACTCCTGCATCCTGAAGAGCCTGTTTTGTGGCAATTGCCCAGCTCACATCAGAAAGTACACTAAAGGTAAGACATAAGAGACGGCAAACCTACTTTGGCACTTCTGGTCCAGAAAGATGCTGGCCAACTGTCCCTGGTTGAGGATGTCCAAGAGTGTCTGCTGGATTGGGCCTGTCACTTGGGCTTTTAGCTTCATCTCAGCAATGGTGGCCAATGAAGCTCCCTGACCATGTTCACAATCAGCATCATCTTGGCTGCGCTGCCAACCTCACCTGCCCGGCAAAGACCCCCGGTCACTCTCCGCTATGCAGCAGGCAAAGCTTCTGTCCCTCTCACCCTGCTTGGACTCCACCTCTATGGTACAGCAGAGGCGCCCTGCAGCCAAACCTGCCCCCTAACAGAACTGGCCTTAAGCCCTAGCGTTACTCTAGGAAGAATATGGGACGTTCCCTCATGGCTTTCAAAGCCAGCTGCTGCTGTCCTCATATAACATTCTCTCGTCCCCAGTCATAGGGATCACCAGCATCCCATCGTTAGACAGCTCGCTGGTCCCTGAGATTTAGTTTCCAGAAAGCGGCCCTCCTGACATGTCACACCGCCTGCAAAGAGAAGAAGTTTCAGCAGCCTGTATAGTCTTCAAAAATCCTTTCAGGCTTACCACTGCTGCAGGGGAGCTGGACAAGGGCGGCGGGCTCTGAGGCAAAGCCGCTAGTCGCATGCAGCAGATCAGCTCCCTGTGTTCCTTCTAGATCGGAACTTTCTAGCAGACCAAAAGGCCAGACCGCTTCCTGCAGGCCAGCACGGGCAGAGGCACAGATCCTCACTGGACCCAGTGCCTCGCGGGAGTGAAGAGCGGATAGCTGTGTTGGCCCGAAAGTCGAGGCTCTTGCTAAGTACTTCACTCAGGTGCAGTCTGGGCCTGGTTGGAATACAGCCACACGAGGCCACTACCTGGCCAGCTCTCGGTGACCGTGTCTGCTCCACTGTAGACATGTCCGCACGTAGCACTTCCCGGCGGATATCCTGCAGCACGCCATTCAGTCCAGCACCAGCTGTGGAGATAGGGAGAAGTACAGGCCTGCAGCTCCGAACCCAGCTAAAGGGCTTTGCCCCTGAAGCCCCCTTCCAAATGAGGGCGAGTGCATACAATAATGTATTCCCATTCAACCCTGCCACCTGTTTCTAGAACATGGGCATGCCGTGATGTCAGGTCACCTGCTTTTGCAGTGCTTGGGAACCAGATGGGCCGCTGACAAGTAAGTGCCCTATGGTG
>JAJIBD010033162.1:0-70403 GCA_021461705.1 Cryptotis parvus | reverse complement strand
CCCGCCCCCACCGCGCAGGTGAGTAATTCTTCTGAATGTAGAGACAGGAGTATCCCCCCTGAGCATTCCTAGGTGTGATCCCCCCAAAAACAGAACCAGACTTGGGAGGCAAGATCAGACTTGGGAGACTTTTTACCAGACGCCCTTTGTGCTCCAAGCACAGCTTTTCATAGAAGGCAACGTGTTACATTGATACCTTGCTCTAGCACACAGATGGACTGCAGGGGCTGTTAGCTTGGGGCACCCAGAGGGGCTCACAAATCATCTTCAGAATCCACAGGGCACCCCTGTGGAGCCGCATTATGCTGGGACTTGGTGAGCCTGGCAGTGCCAGGACTAGTGGGGTGGGGAAGATGGGCGGGAGGGGGTACGGGAGAGGGGCACTTGGGAAGGCGCGGAAGGGCCGCTGGGAAGGGGCGCGGAAGGGGTGGGGAAGGGCTGCGGAAGGGCCGTGGAAGGGCCGGGGGAAGGGGCGCAGGAAGGGGCCTTGGGAAGGGCCGTGGGAAGGACTGTGGGAGGGGTCATAGGAAGGGCGAAGGGGGGGTGTGAGAAGGGCCATGGAAGGGTCGAAGGGCGCGTGATGGGGAGCACAGGGGGGAGGGTGCCCAGGAGAGGTGCCGGGAGGCGCCCGGGAGGTGGCCCGGGGAGGCCGGGTGGGCGGCGCCAGGGCTCACCAAGCCCATCCCGGGGGCAGGAGGTGGCTCGTTGAGTCTGTGCGCGGTAGTTCTCGTAGTGCACGTTATGGGTGAATATCCTTGAGGTCTTGGAAGTGGGAGCTGCAGCGAGGGACAGGTTAGCCCTGCAGCCCCTGCACCCCCACTACCCCACCCGAGGAGTCCCACAACTCACCGGATGAGAGCAGGTCTCTCAAGAGGGGGGAACTGCGAATGTGCCATGTTCTCCACTGCAAGACAGACACCCCGGCCGGCCCTGGGGCTGCAGCCTGAGCCCCTGCCCACTCGCCCCTCTGATTCACTCATCGCTTCCTTCTCGGGTGCCTGGCCGGGCAGCTCTTACAAGTGCCTTGAATCCAGACAGGCCCTATCAGGGGACACCCAGTGTTTAGGGAAGATGCTCTTGAATTCCATGGGACAGGCCAGCCCTTGGTCCTTGGCATCTCCTTCCCCCATTCCCTTCTCCCCCCTAACATGACCATCTGCTTCAGTGGGCCCCCACTGCCCTGCACCCGCTGTGCCCTCTCAGGGGACCTGGCACTGTTCACAGCTGACGAGGGTTATGTGACCTGTGTCAGACTCTAACAGGGGGAAACTGAGGCTCAGAGTGGTGGAGGTGTCCATGGGGTGTGGACCTGGCCTTAACTTTGCCAGGCCATGGGCTGACAGCAGAAGCAACGGGGTGGGGGTGCCTCATCACCCCTGGACCTCGTGCTGACCTTCAATGATGCCCCCACCGTGTCTTCCGGCCCAGGACACACTTGCCGTTCACCATGTGCTCCCCGATCAGCCCCGACCACGGCAAAGGGATCCGTTCCTGTTGGGAAAGAGCGAGGCCAGAGGGAGCAGAACTGGCAGAGGCTGGGAGAGGCACCAGGAAGGAGCAGGCCAAGGCCTCGTGTGGGAGAGGAAGTGGTACTAGAGGTAGAACTGCGGGAGGGTGCTTGCCCACACGCCAGCCAACCCGAGTTCCAGCCCCAGCAGCCTACAGAGTCTCCCTGAGCTCTGAGCCAGCTTAAGCCTCACTGGGTGAGGCCCCAAAAGAAAAAAGAGAGAAAGAGGCAAGAGGGCTGGCACCTAACGCAACAGCACAATCGCTGCCTCAGTTTCCCCATCTGTGAAAGGGGAGTGCTAGTGGGTGTTGGTGTTCTGGAAGCTTCTAGGCCCACTTAAGGGTTAGCGATGTGGAAACAGCTGCTGTCAGCCCGCTGACACCTGTGTCCTGGCACAGGGTCCCGCCTTTGTGGGCTAAGGCTAGAATCAGGCTCAGGGCACTTTGCACACCTGGTCTGTGCCAAGTGACCGACCACTATTCCTGTCTCTGCTCTGGGGACCATATGTGGTGACCCAGGACTGGACCAGGGGCGGGGATGCAAAGCCAGTGTCCGAGGCCTGTCCCATCTCTCCTTTGTCTAACTTGCAGAAAATGGCAGAGGCGGCCAGAAAGGGTGCAAGGGGGAGAACGTTTGCCTTGCATGAGGCCGAGCCAGGTTTGATCCCTGGCATCAATCCCGTTTGGTCCTAGGAGCCCATCAGGACTGACCTCCGTAAGCAGCACCAGCAGAAATCCTGAGTCCTACTTCTGGAGGCCCCAACTTGCCCTTTTGAGAATGTCTCCATGGGTTTAGGTACATTCACCACTCCACTCTAATTCCAGAACTTTCTTCTTTCCCAGAAGAAACCTTTACAATCCACTTCCACTCCCCACTTCCAGGCGGCCACGGCTTTGTGTCTCACCTCCCAGAACACTGGCTGGAATCATGCCTATGTGACCTCTGGGGGGCTGGGCCACTTTCAGTTAGACTTTTTTGGGGGTCACACCCAGCAATGCTCAGGGGGCCACTCCTGGCTCTGCACTCAGGAAGCACTCCTGGAGGTGACCAGTGGACCCTATGGTATGCCAGGGGAGCAAACCCTAGTTGGCTGTGTGCAAGGCCAGTGCCCTCCCCACTGTGCTGTGGCCCGCCCCCAGTTAGTCTCTTCTTTCCTTCTCCTTACCCGGATCTTGCTGTTGAGAATCTTGTCGTTGAAATCCTCGTCCTAAGCACTTCTGGGGATACACTTCCGATGCGGTGAGTCTGTAGGTTCTGCTGGATCTGGGCAGGCACACAGGAAGCCTCAGCCCACCTGATCTGGTGTACTTGCCTCTCCCTGGGGGCCACCCCGACCCCCAGGGCGCCAGATCACCCTGCGCCTGAGGGCCTCCCGCTCCTCCAGCGTCAGGCTGTCAGCGGGGCAATCACAGGCACCACATTCACTGTCCGCATAGTCGCTGCGGGAATTCAATGTCCAGGGGCCGCAGGCTGCTCGGGAGGACAGTGGTGAGGACAGGGAGCAAGGGAAGCTTCCTTGCCCTCTGCCCCCAGCCCGCCAGGGCCCCCGTCCCTTACCAGTGCCCGGTGGGCGGCAAGTAGACGCATGCAGTGAACTTGCGGGTGTCAGGGATATGACGCTGCCGTGTGATGAGAAGCTCCTCCTGCAGGTACTGCTCGTACTGCTGGTGGATGTAGCCCAGGATGGGCTCCCAGCTGGGCGGGGCCGGGACCCCTCAGAGTCACGCCGCGGACTGCGAGAAGGCCCCAGCGGCCTCCTCGCTCTGTTCCAGCTTCAGGACTTCACTCAGCTGGACCCCGGACCTGAGCCTGCCCAGTACGCACCACTTGTGCGTTGTTGATCTGGTCCCCGAGCCCGGTGTGTCTGTTACCGTCAGCTTCAGCTTCACGCCCCTTCTCCTCGATGACTGGGGGAGAGAGGGAGAGGGGCTTGATTAAGGCCAGGGCTGGCTGGGCTGGGTGGGGAGGCGCACTTACCGTGGGTCATTGAATGCAGCCTCAGGGTCTGGGGCGTGGTCATCCCCACGCCCATCAGGGGTCCTCCAGACCTTGGACTTGAAGAGGGTGTTCATCATGGTGGATTTGCCCAGCCGCTCTGCCCTGAGGGGGCAGATACAGGGTCACAGGTGGCCAGGCCTTTCCGCCTGCAGGCTGGGAAGCGCATCTTTCTTGGGAGTAAGTGCTACTGTCCAAAGTGTAAACTCAAGGGGCTGGAGCCATAGCCCAGTGGTAGGGCGTTTGCCTTGCATCGCGGCCGGCCCATGCCGGCCCGGGTTTGATCCCGGCATCCCATATGGTCCCCGAGCACCGCCAGGAGTAATTCCTGAGTGCAGAGCCAGGAGAAACCCCTGAGCAGAAACCCTGAGCATTGCCGGGTGTGACCAAAAAGAAAAAAAAAAAAAAAGTGTAAACTCGGGCGGGAGCATAGTCCAGCGGGTAGGGCGTTTGCCTTACATGCAGCGATCCGGGTTCGATCCCGGCATCCCATATGGTCCCTCACGCCAGGAGTGATTCCTGAGCGCAGAGCCAGGAGTAACCCCTGAGCATCACTGGGTGTGACCCAAAAAAAAAAAAAAAAAAGCAGTGTAAACTCTGGGGCCAGGGCAGAGCAATAGCACGAGACCAACTTAGGTTCGACCCGGTATCTTATATGGTCCCCTGAGTGCTGCCAGGAGTAACCCCTGAGCATCCCGGGAGTGACCCAAAAAAGCAAAAAATAAAATAAAATAAAAAAAAGAAAGAAACAACAAGCAAAAAATAAAAATAAAACAAAGTGTAAACTCCTGGAACAGGAGTGACAGTCTAGAGGCACTTGCCTTGTATGCAGCCGACCTGAGTTTGATCCCCGACACCCATAGGGTCCTCCATCTCCCGCTAGGAGTCACCCCTAGCACAGAGCCAGGAGTAAGCAGCAAGCGTTGAGAGCACTGCTGAGTATGGCCACAAATCTATACTGCCGGAGTGACAGTACAGCGGGAGAGTGCTTATCTTTTTTTTTTTTTTTTTGCTTTTTGGGTCACACCTGGCTATGCTCAGGGGTTACTCCTGGCTCTACATTCAGGAATTACTCCTGGCAGTGCTCGGGGGACCATATGGGCTGCCAGGGATCGAACCCAGGCCGCACAGGCCGGTTGCATGCAAGGCAAACACCCTACCCGCTGAGCTATTGTTCCGGCCCTGAGAGTGTTTATCTTATATGTTGTTTGACCCTGGGTTTGATCCCCGACATCCCATTGGTTTCCCCCGCCCCAGCACCCTCAGAGAAACCCCTGTGCATCACAGGGTGTGGCCCAAAAAGCAAAAACAAACAAACCTTGGGGACCCCAAGTCCCCAAAACCAAAGATGACCTCTTATAAGCCAGGCTTTAACATCCTCAGATGCTGTCCACAGGGTTAGGGGTATGTCCCACGTGTCCACGAGAGCCTCCCTCTTTGCTCTGAGGGCCTGGCAGGGGGGCCCCCCCAAGTCCACGGGCCCCACACTCACCCACCACCATGATGTTGTAACTCGAACCCCAGTTTCATGGCCTTGAGTCTTGACCTGGTCCAGCACAGCCTCAATGCCCACATCCCTCTGCGACTCACAGGGCGGGAGCCGGGGCTGGAGGGCCGAGAGGAGGGGCCAGGGGACATCGAGCTTCTCCCAGGCCTCCATGGCGCTAGGACACGTGATGCCTGCCATGGGGTGGGCATGGGGTCACCAGAGTACTCCTCCCTGTGCGCCCAGCTTCTCTCCGACTCCTCTCTGTCCCCAGGGCCTAAGGGACGTGCTGAGGTACCCGTGGAGCTGAACCCCCCTGCTGTGAGGCAGCCCAGGTCGGGGGCTCTGTCCCACACGCCCCTCCCCATCTCCACCCTAATTCTGACGCCTGACAGCCGGGTGAGGCCTGGCTGGTCCGGGCAGAGTGTGGGGCTGGCTGCAGGGACCGAGACTAGGGCGGCCTCCTGCGGCAGCTGGCGGCCCTGGGTCCTGTGGAAGCTTGGAGGGTGCCCCGCTCCGAACCCTCGCGTGTGCTGAGGGGAGGGTGGGTGGCAGTTAACTGAAGAATCTGAGGGGCCTGGCAGGGACAGGGAAGCTGCCGGGTCCCTTCCCGGATGTGACCCTGGCCCGGGACTCCCACAGGGGAGGCTCACAGCCCTCGGCGGTCCAGGGCACAGCCGGTCCCACCTGCTCGACCGGAGTCAAGTGGAGAGCAGCTGAGCCTGGGAACACACGATCCCCAAGCACAGAGCTGGGAATGGACCTAGTGGTCCCCCCTGTGGCCCCCTAATTAGGCAAGAAACAAATGGGCTGGAGAGACAGTACAATGGGCAGGCCATTGTGTGCCCCCTGGACTCGGTTCGATCCCAGGCATGACGCCCATATGGTCCCAGGAGCCTCTTTTTTTTTTTTTTTTTTTGTTTTTTGGGTCACACCCGGCAATGCTCAGGGGTTTCTCCTGGCTCTGCACTCAGGAATTACTCCTGGCGGTGCTCGGGGACCATATGGGATGCCGGGATTGAACCTGGGCCGGCAGAGGCCGGCTGCGTGCAAGGCAAACGCCCTACCCGCTGGGCTATCGCCTCCGGCCCCCAGGGAGCCTCTTAAGGAGTAACCCCTGGTGCAGAGCCAGGAGTAAACTCTTTTTTTTTTTTTTTTGGGTCACACCCGGCAATCTCAGGGGTTCTCCTGGCTCTGCACTCAGGAATCACTCTCCTGGCGGTGCTCGGGGACCATATGGGATGAGTTCTCTGGCTCTGCACTCAGGGAACCTCCTGGCGGTGCTTCGGGGGACCATATGGGATGCTGGGAATCGAACCCAGGCTGTCACAGGCCGGGCCGCATGCAAGGCAAACAGCCCTACCCGCTGGGCTATCGCTCTGGCCCCAGGGGGGGTAAAACTCTTTTGAGGTGTGCCCCCCAAAAACCAAACAAATAAACACAAAAATCTCCGCCTGGGTGGAGCTGGAGGATAGCCCAGCGGGTAGCGTTGCCTTGCACACAGCCAGTCTGTGACAGCCTTGGTTCGATCCCCGGCATCCCATATGGTCCCCGAGCACCGCCAGGAGTTAATTCCTGAGTGCAGAGCCAGGAGTAACCCCTGAGCATTGCCGGGTGTGACCCAAAAGAAAAAAAAAAAGCAAACCATCGCCTGGGAGGTGAAGTGGGTTTGTTTGGTGGGCCCTGCCTTCTGGGCATCCCAACAGGACAACTGCTCTGTGGCTCTCGCTGGCCAGAGGCCTGGCCTGCAGCAGGAATGTCCTCTAGCACAAGCCTTTCCTCCCGCAGGACCTGCCCTGTGAGAGCATCACAGAGTCCCCTCCGTAAGGTGGCTCAGGACTGTCCGGCCCACAAAAGACACCCCCACGGAAACGCCCAAGGCCTGTCGTTGGAGTGCCTGTCCCTGACACTCAGGGAATTACTTCGGTGATGCTCAGGGAGAGGCGGCATGGAATGCCTTCAAAGGCATCGAAGAAATAGCTAAAAGGACAAAGAACCTCCAGCTCCGGGCACATCTCTTCGACTCCACCGTTCTCCCTGCATTAACATACGCCTCAGAGACCTGGGCCCTACGAAAGCAGGATGAGAATGCTATTCGGGTCTCCCAGAGAGGAATCGAAAAGAGCTATGCTTGGAATATCACGCCTCACTCAAGTGAGAGAAGGAATCCGGAGTTCTGACCTCTGTCGCTATTCCAGAATCAGGGGCGCTGTCTCTTTTGCCAAGGCATCGAAAATCAGATGGGCTGGACATGTAATGTGATTTGGAGACAACCGCTGGACTAGAGCCGTTACCGACTGGATCCCACGGGATGTCAAAAGATCACGTGGCTGCCCACCTACAAGATGGTCAGACTTCCTTGTAAAGACACTGAAGGAATGGTTTGAGGCTCTTCGTATTCCTGAATCAACCAGATGCCATTGGGCTACATTGGCACGTGATAGGGTCCAATGGAAATGTTACTGGCGCCCGCTCGAGCAAATCGATGAATAACGGGATTCAAGTGATCAAGTGATGCTCAGGGGACCAGATGGGATGCTGGGGATTGAACCTGGGTCGTCTGTGTGCAAACGCCCTCCTTGCCCTGCTATCGCTCAGCCCCTATCTCTGTTCCTTTGATAAGTGATTCTCTCTTTTTGTGTGTGTGTTTTTTTGGGTCACACTTGGCAATCAATGCTCAGGGGTTACTCCTGGCTCTACACTCAGGAATTATCTCTGGCGGTGCTCAGGGAATAACGGGAATATCGATGAATAACGGATTCAAGTGATCAAGTGATGCTCAGGGGACCAGATGGGATGCTGGAAATCGAACCCAGGTCGGCCATGCGCAAGGCCATGTGCAACCCTACTAGCTGGACTATCGCTCCGGCCCCTCATTGTCTCTTTCTTTGATGAGACAATCTTCTCCAGGGACCAGCGCTGGTGAGCAGGTAGAAGCAGGCGTGCCACAGAGGAAGACTGTTCCCAATATTCTTCTGAGTTGCTGTAACCCCGGGACTTTCCAAGCTGAAGCCCTTAGAGCAGGGACACAACACTGGTCAGGGAAAGTGGAAGCTGCCAGGCAGAGCCCGGGGGGGACGGACCAGCAGGGACAGACCCACCCCAGCTGTAAGAAAATAAACGTGCACTGCTGGCAGCTCCACGTCTGTGCTGGCTCGTCCACACCTCAGCATGTGTGCCAGGCCTAAGCACCAAGACTGACCCCTGGTTTGCTACAGAAGCGTGGGGAGAGACGGAGAAGGACGAAGGTACCACAGAGGCACCTTGCCTCTGTGGGTAAGGTCATGAGTGGGTGGGCATGGAGACCACAACCCCCAAATGCCCTCAGAGGGCATGGGCACATTCTTGCTGGCAGAGAAACATCTGAGCCTGGCCCTTTCTCCTGGGACTCCCTCAGGAAGTGTCCAGAGGCTGGCCTTGCTGCCCCCGCTCTGGCAGGAGACCTGCCACCTGTCTGCACCCGCCTCCCTTGCTCCTATGGAGACGGCCCTACTGCCCTCTGGGCCAGCTGCCACGGACCCGGAAGCAGGAAGCAGCGCGTGCTCCCTCCACCGGGACCCAGAAACTGGGGCACTCAGAGCCAGGTGAGGGGAGAAGAGGGGCTGCCAGGCTGGTGGGGCGGGACGCTGGCCTGGGGCAGGGGTGACGGAAAGGGCCCGAGCCAGAGCAGAGCAGCTGGAGGTCTGAGCTGCACCCTGGGGTGGTGGGGCAGGTGACACCCCACACCCTCAGCCGAGATGGGGAACTGGAGGATACGGCCCAGGACGTGCTGGGGAAGATGAAGAGCAAACAGCTGTTCCAGAGCGACTGGGACACAGCGGCCTTCATCATCTTCCTCATCTTCCTGGGTGAGCGTGCTTCTGCTGCCCGAGTCCCCACGGCCCATCAGGCCCTCCCACCCGGGGGCCCACTCTGCAGCAGGCCCGTCCTGCCCAGGCCCCTCACGGACTGTGCCCCCAGGCACGGTGCTGTTGCTGCTGCTGCTGGTTCTGATTCCGCTGCTGCTGTTGCTGCTGCTGCTGCAGCCGCCCACCCGTGGCCAGCAGGTGAGCAGAGGGGGCTTGGGCAGCCCTGTGCTGGCAAGGCTGAGCACATGCCCACCCCGCCCTTCCCTGCTTCTCTTGCAGAAGAACCGCTGGGGCGTGGACAACCTGGCCATGGAGCCTTAGCTGGTCCCTCCGTGCCCCTGTCCAGTCCTGCGGGCAGCACAACCATCAACAATGCTGGTCTGGCTTGGAGCCTGTCTGCTGTGTGTGTCTGTTTGTGGGGGAGGTGCGGGCCGGGCTGAGTCCTGGAGGATCCCCAGAGACTGCGTGGGGGAGGGGGAGATGGCGGCAGGACCCTTCTCCAGGGGGCTCCAGCCTGGGGTCCCACTCAGACAGACAAGGGGCTCAGGGCCAGTTGGGGGATCTTTATTCTTGGAGGACTGGGTGGGGGAGGGGTAGCCGCCAACAGCCACAGCCACAGGACCTGGTGGGGCCTTGCTGCCTCCACACCGAAACAGCTCACAGCTTGCAGCCACTCTTGCCCCTCCAGTGGCTGAGCTGTCCAGTGTCCACCACATCCTGGGTGGACAGGCAGGAAGGGGCGCTCTGGGCCCAGCCGCACCCTGAGGGCAAAGGTCCCAGAACAGGAGGGAGTGCTGGGAATGTGCAAATCTCTGCGCCCACCTTCCTTACCCCCAGAAAGTGCCAGCCCGGCCCACGGCGTAGGGCCCTTCCTCCCAGGCCCCTGTGGGGACCCAGCAGGAGGGGGCAGAGAGGGAAATAAATATGGGGGGGAGGTTCATGCCAGTTCCACCCCCCCCCAAACAAAACAGGGAAATAAATAGTGCCCAGTGCCAGGCCCAGGTGCGAGGGGCAGGTCCGGAATCCCAGCAGGGGGCTACTTCCAGGGGTCCGGCTCCTGGCGTGCTCTGTTCAGAAAGGCCGGTAGCTCCAGTAGCTGGAGAAGACAGAGATCTGGGGCGTGCGGGGCGTGTCGGTGAGTCGCGCCAGTGGAGGGGGCAGGGGCTCCGCTGTGTGGGGGTGCATGCAGACTGGGGGTCACCAAAAAGAGTAGTGACCGAGCCCGGGAGCCTCCCCGGGGAGTGCCCCGCGAGCACACGGCGGCGCCCACCTTGTCCTTGAGCTGCTGGCACAATTGCAGGGAGACGGTAAAGAAGACGGAGGCGTCGTTGAGCCACGGGACCACACACTCCACTTTGTGCACGTGGCTCACTTCCAGGCGCTGGGGTCCCCACTCGCTGGGGGGAGGGAAAGGGGCGCGCCTAAGGGCCCCACCAAAGGAGGAAGGCGCTGGGGCTGGGGGGTCCCCTGGAGGGTACTTATGGGCTGGGGGTCCCCTGGAGGGTACCTACAACATGGCCCCGGGGCTATGGAGCACAGCGCCCCGGTTGGGCGGAAGTTCTAGGAGGAAGAACACAGTGGGCGGTCAGACTCTGGCGTGGCCTATGCTGGAGGGGGTGTGACCTCAAACGGAGGAGCAGGACCAAAATGGGGAGGCGTGGCCACATCGAGGGGGCGTGGCACAACGGAAGGGGCGGGACCAATGCTGCAGGGGCGTGGCTAGACCCACCTTGGTGGAGTTGGGCTGCAGCACCTGCAGCTGGTACACTGTGAGGCAGAGCTTGTTGAGGTTGATGTACACATTGACCAGCAGGTCGGCAGGCAGGGCGGGCGCGAACATCCTCTGTGTGGCCGGCAGGAGTGAGGATGAGGGTCTGGCCGCAGCCTGGGACCCAGGCCCCCCCACCCCACCCGCGGGCTGGGAGCTTTCAGACTCCCTCCAGGCGCCCGGCAGCTTCCTGCACGCTCACGAAGGACGGGCACCGTCCAAGCCCCCCGTTCCAGAAAGCGTGTCTGGGACCTGGCGCTGGGAGCCGACAGAGTGGACCCCGGTACTGACCGTGAGACCGCTGGCGGCGATCTCGGGCAGGGTGAGGGGTGGCCGGGGTAGTGAGAGGCGATTGCGGGCCCTGCTCAGCTGCAGCATCACCGCGTCCATCAGCTGCGGGAACGGGGCGTCAGTGCTGCCACAGGGCAGCGGGCGCGGTCTCCCCCCTCTCCCAACCCCAGCGCCCACTCCTGCCCCCTGCTGGCCAGGGGTCTCCCCCTGCGGCCACTAGCCTGAGCTGGGCTGGAGGGTGCAGGGTGCGTTCAGGTGCGACTGTGCGGCTCCAGGCCCAGCAGAGCAGAGTCCGCGGCCAGAGGGCCTTGCCCATGGGAGTGCCGGGCAGTGAAGGCACTCAGCAGGGCCCCTAGTCCAGCTGGGAGCAGGGGTCCGCTCAGGGGCTTCCTGAAGGAGGAATGGGTGGCAACAGTTATTGCTTCTAGGTCAGGAAACCGAGTGAAGCAACCAGTGAATGCTGGAACCATCTAGGAAGTGATCATTCCTCTGAGCTGGGGAACATCCCTCCAGAGCCCCATTAGAACTAGGGTGATCTGGCTCCCCAGGAAAGGGTGGGGGCTGGAGTGCTGGGGAGAGGGGTGAAGGTGGTGTGCTGACCGTTGCCCTCCCCTTCCCAGGGCGGTCAGTTCTAGGAGAAACCTTAATCCTTCTAATTTTTTTTTTTTTGCTTTTTGGGTCACACCCGGCAATGCTCAGGGGTTTCTGCCCGCGAATTACTCCTGGTGGTGGGGGACCGGGCTTTTTTTTATTTATTTATTTATCTATTTATTTATTTATTTGGTCACACCTGGCAATGCTCAGGGGTTGCTCCTGGCTCTGCACTCAGGAATTGCTCCTGGTGGTGCTCAGGGGACCATATGGGATGCCAGTGATCGAACCGGGCAGGCACAGGCTGGCCGCGTGCAAGACAAACGCCCTACCTGCTGGGCTATTGCTCCGGCCCCAACCCCAGTCCTTCTAGTTCCAAGTTTTCACATGAGAAGCCAGAGATCAGAGAGGGAGGTGGAGCACCCAAGGACACACACACATCAGGGGGTGGAGCTGAAGCCTGAGCTCAGAGTCTGCCCCAGTGCGCCACTGAATTCCGTGTAAACCGGAAAGGTGAGTTGCTCGCTGGCCCAGGGACCAGCGACCAGGGACCACCAGCTTCTCACATTTCCCACATGCTTTTCCAGCTGCACCTCGCCTGTTTCAGTCCACTGAACAGTCACTGCAGCTGGGCTGGCTGGAGGTGAGGAATGAGACCCAGAGTGGACAAGTGCCTTGGGCAAACCCTGGTGACCCACTGGGATTTTCCTGGCGGAGTCAGTCCTTGGGGGCAGGTATATGGTGAGAGGTGAAGGGCCACTTTGCTGTGCCCGAGGACTCTGGGGCAGAATCAAACCCAGTTTGCCGTTTGCAGCTCACCTTGAGTACCTCGGCTCCCGTGCGGAACTGGTAGGTCTCCTCACGGCTGCTCAGGAGGTACATGGCTTGGCTCACGTGATTCCGGGCATCCTGGATCTGAAAAGTGTTCCCGTGCACCATCACGCCCAGTTCCAGTACAGGGCCCCATGCCAGTGGAGGGGAGGCTCTTTGGTGGGTGGGTGGGGGGTTAGGGTCAGCGGGTTCCAAGCAGAGAGGAAGCAGGCAAAGCCTTCACTGGAGACCAGCAGGTGGAGGCAGGCCCCGTGGCAAGCAAGGGCAGGAGCGCCAACTTGTCCCCAAGAGCCCTGGGAACCCTGGGAAGGCTCTGGGCAGGGAAGGCCTGTTTGGGCGGTGGGCAGGGGACAGGTTCTCTGCTGACACTAGGCTGTGCCCTGGAGCCCTGTCGTGGTTCCCTCCCAGGCTCGCTACCCTGATGATCCTCCGAGGTCTTGCCCGAGGGCCAGTGAGATCCAGCTCCGGGTTACCTGCTGCAGCTTCCACTGCTTGTCCTCCCGGAAGGCAAAGTGCAGCAGCTGGTTGTTCCGGGGGCATCTTCAGGTTCACATCCTACTGGGAGGGTGGGCAGGGGAGAGTGGGGTCACCCAGACCCAGGTACCTCCATTGCTTTAGGCTGCCCCTGAGTTGGGTGGCAGCCACACCCTGAGGCGGTCTCGAGTGAACTGGCGGGTCAGGGAACAGGAAGTCAACTCAAGAGAGCCACAAAGAAAGGGAAAAGTGCCCAAGAAAGGGGAACTGGCTCTGTCCAGGGGGTGGTGCCTCCCCCACCTCGCTGTGGTATGTGGATGATTCGGGTCAGGGCCAGCCTCATGCCATCGAGGTCCACATGTCGCTGGGTTCCATATAAAGCACCCCCTTCATGCAAAGCATCTCCCAGGAAAGAGCACCAGTGCCCTGAGGGGGAAGCTGGCATTCCACAAACAAAGACCAGGCCAAGAGAGGCCAAGGGGCCCTGCCATGAGTTACAGAGTTATTGCTGTTGGCTGCTCTGGCAGGGGGCCCAGGACTCACCGCCTGGCTCAGTGCGCCCCTTGCAGAGTTAGCACGCCCCTTCACCTGGTCTGTGCTGTAAAGTAGGGGTAAGAATGGTCACTGCAGCCCCGGCCAGCCCTAGCGCTCCCAGCAGGAGCTCTGGGCTGGTACCACCCTGGTTTCACTCCCTTCCCTTTGGAAATGCCCACGTAGGTCAGCTGTACCTCTCCCCGGAGGAAGGTATCCCTGGCATCCCTCCACCCAGGAGACCGGCAGCCCTGCTTCCCGTCCAGCCCAGGCTCACCCAGAGCTGCCCAGGATGAAGTTCTCTTGCTTGGTGGGTCCCTCAGCCCCCGTGCCTGGGAGGGTGAAGCGGATTGAGGCCTCCTGTGGGCCGGAGGAGGTGGTTGGGCAAAGGCCATGGTAGGCCCTAGTGACTCTTTTTTTTTTTTTTTTTGCTTTTTGGATCACACCCAGCAATGCTCAGGGGTTACTCCTGGCTCTGCACTCAGGAATTACTCCTGGCGGTGCTCGGGGGGACCATATGGGATGCCGGGGATCGAACCCGGGCCGGCACAGGCTGGCCACGTGCAAGGCAAACGCCCTACCCGCTGGGCTATCGCTCCGGCCCCTTCTAGTGACTCTTCTAGAAGCCTCACACCAGGGAGGCTCCCGTGGGCCTCGACAACCCACCCGACAGGGTTCCAGGAGTCCTCAGAGCTGCGGCCCCTCCAGAGGGTCTGAGTGGCAGGTCCCCAGCTGTGCCTGTGACTGAGCCTCCGACCTGGGCACACACGGCAGGACACCCTCCCCTCCTGGCACTGCAATTCCGGGCCCCACCGGTCGGCCAGGACGTTGTGAGCTCATTTATCTTCACAGCAGCCCTTCGAGGCTGATCCTGTTATCTCCTTTCCCCGAATAAGGAAAGGCGGTTCCGAGGTTGAGTAACTTGAAATTACGGGCCGGGTCCTCTGGGGCCCTGGAGGCGGGATTCCCAGCAGGCTCACCCAGCGCCCTGTGGGATGGGTCAGCATCTGCCGAGAGCAGACCGAGGCCCCCGCGTTCCCTGCGGCCCGCTAGGGCACGCAGCAGGCGCGAGGCTGTCGGGTGGCGGGTGCTTTACCTTGAGGATGTCTTGGAGCTGCCGGGCACGGCGTGCACCTCGTCGTGCAGCAGCCAGCGGAACTCCTCCTCCTGCGGGGACAGCGCGCTCGCGATCACCTCCCGGCCAGGCCGCCTGCCCGCCTGCCCGCCCGCCCGCCCGCTCACGCTGCTCACCAGCACCGCCCGCTCCGCCGTCGTCGCTGCCATCGCGGCCGCCATGGCCGTCACTTGTGGCTCGGCGACTGTCACCCGCAGGATGACCTCCCGCTGTCTGAGTGCACCGTGGGGCCAGCGCACCGCCGATTGGCTGATCTGATCCAGCCCTGCTCCCGCCCCACTGCAGCTGATTGGCCGAGTGCCCGCCTGCCATGCCCTGAACCAGCGCTGAGTCTGCGATTGGCCGGAGCTCTTCGGCCCGCCCCGGTTCAAGGCGCTGCGGCCTGGCGGCTGCGCGAGCCCCGCCCCAGGCCCTGATTGGGCATCCGCTGCACCTCTACACATCGATTGGCCGTTGGGGTAGCCCCACCCGCTCGCGCCCGCTATTGGTCCCTCCGGTTTCATAGATCGAGACCCCAAGCCCCTCCCCAGACCGCAGGGATCAGCCAACAGCTGAGGTGAGTAGTCGCAGTTGTGTTACCAAGAAATGTTTTATTTTTTCTTGCAGTAGCTTGTTAATTGCACAAAATCATGTTTTGTTTCTGCCTTTTAAACATTATCACACAATCCTATTCTGAAAGACGAATGTTCATTAAAAACAAAGCAAAAAATAAAAATTCACAACCTTAATTACTAGATTTGTCATTTAAAGGTTTAAAAGGAAAAAAAAGGGATGGTGGACGAGGGCTTTCTTACAAGCTTTTCCACGAGTGTCACATTTTCTCCTTAAAAGGGAGGGTTTCAAAATAGAGGTGAAATAGCTTAAACAGAAATATTCATAAAAGGAACTTTACAGAATTGCCAACAATATTAAGACAACATTGACTCACCAGTTTCATTACAGCATCTTCCCCACCTCCCCCCCCCCCCCCGTGTCCGGCCAGGACTAGCACAGGCTGTGTTCAGACACAAGAAGCTCCCAGCCAGCTGAACTGTGCCTGGGCCGGCCGGCTTCCTCCCCACCCCTCTGGAGACGCCCTAAGGCTGGGCCCTGAGCAGTGCCAAGGGCCAGGCTGTGAAAGGCTCTGCACCAGCGGGGTCTCAGTCATTCTTGCCCGCCGACGCCGACTCCTGCCAGGTATGACTTGGACAACTCAGCAGTGCAGCGGTAGGCACTGGCATCCCCAGGTGACTCCCGTGCTCATGCTGCACCCCAAAGCTCTCTGCCCCCGCCCCGACTCCTCTGCGGGCTGGCTGGGCGCAGCTCTCATCCCCTTCCCACAGAAGCCAAGGCTGGGAAGCACCCAGGACCGAGCTGTGGGCGGAGAAATCGGAGATTTTCAGAGGCAAGCCTCGGAAAGGGTCATCGCTGGTCAGGCGGGTCTCGGCTACAAGGCCAGCCGCACTGAAATACTGTCTCCGGGGAGGAGAGAGGGTGCGGGACGGGAGAGCGGGCATGCAGGCTGCTTCCAGAGGACTCCCTTCCCCTCACACCTCACTGCTGGCCCTTGGGACCCTTCCTGAGGGCTGGAATGCAAAGCTCGGTGAGGCGGGCGAGTTCCTGGTGGCAGCCCAGGGCTCTGCAGTGGTGGCGCCTCTGGGCCGGGCTGGCGGAGGCGAAGAGCAGGCTGGCTCTCGGCTGGCCTGCACCTGACTCGGCCACTCTCTTCTCGGTTCTTGACGGGTCCGCGACTGGGCAGCACATTGAGAGCTTCCCGACAGTCCTCACTCGTCAGCTGGTCACCTGAGGCTGGCGGTTCCACATGTTTAGCATCTGTGCTGGCTCAGCTTGGCCCAGGCCTCTCTGGGATTCAGCGGAGAACATGGACAGGACCACAGCCTCTTAGCTCGGAGCAAAGCACTGGGGAGGCTGCCAGGCCTCACCGTGACTCTACCTCCTCTACTGGAAGGTCTGAGATAAGACAAGCTGGGGAGGAGGAAAAGAAACCCAGAGGCAGCAGCTTCCGGGAGCTTGTGTCCCAGGTGAGAGCCAGTGTGTGAGGCGCGTGTGAGGGGCACACACAGCTATCGGAGTCCGGGGCTGGCTGTGAGCTGGGGCGTGCTCCCGGCCGCTGATCCTGCTGGGACCCTCCCCCGGCCCCCAGACCTTCCAGGGAGGAACGATGCTGTGTGCTGTGCTGATGGCAAGTCTCAGTCTGTATAAAAAGATGGAGACAGGTGGTCTGGTCCAGAGTTGAGTCCCAGGCCCTCACCCCAGGCGAGGAGGGGTCCGAGGGAAGACGGGGCGGGAGGTCGCAGCTTAGTGTATGTAGGCGCGGTACACGGCTGACATGTCATTGTCCGACTGGTCCAGGGCCTTGGCTCTTTGTACACCTGGAACAAGAGGATGGACACAGACTGAGTTTCAGGCACAGCCGACGTACAGACCCAGTGAGTCAGATTCCTGGTGGGAAGCAGGGGGTGGGGGGGGTGGGCTCTGATTCCCGGCCGCTGGGTGTGAATCCTGGCTTGCCCTCCATGACTGACCACCTAAAAAGCATCTGAAGTTTCTTCTTCTTCTTCTTTTTTTTTTTTTTCTCTTTGGGTCACACCCGGCAATGCTCAGGGGTTTCTCCTGGCTCTGCACTCAGGAATTACTCCTGGCGGTGCTTGGGGACCATATGGGATGCCAGGGATTGAACCCGGGTCGGCCACGTGCAAGGCAAACGCCCTACCCACTGTGCTATGGCTCCGGCCCCTCAGGGCTTACTCCTGGTAGAGTTTGGGGGCCATATTTGGTACCAGGGACTGAACCCAGGCTGGCTGCGTGCAAGGCAAACACATTCCCCGCTGCAGCATCTACCCCTTGGGATGAGGACAGCAAGGGCTCAGGGCTGAGCAGTGATGACCCCAGGTCTCCCTGATGACCGGCCCCACTGCCTCAGGACCTGTGAGCTACCTGTGGGCTTCCACTCACGGCAGTTCCTGACAGACCTATCCAAAGCCAGGACTTCCCTGATCTTCTCACTCCTCTCTGAGGAGTCTTGGCTCTGACTGGAAGTGGTTTACACACTCAGGTGTGGGCCGGAGAGAGCTATTGGAGTGTGGCCAGCAGGTGTGTGCCCTGAGCATCATGCTGGGAGCAAAGCCAACACTTTAGGGGCTTATAGCACTCTCCCTTTCCAGTTAAACCTGGGTTCCACATAGGAGAGCAACTCCCCCACCCCCAGCACCTCAATGGGGAGCCTGGCTCTGGGTGGGCATGAAACAAAAGCCCCGGTGTGAGCTGCAGTGCAGCTGCTCTTCCCATCTGAAACTCAGCTATACAGCGCTTAGTGTGGGGGGAGAACTCAGAAAGGAGGGGCTGGGTGATAGTCCCGCGGGAGGGACTTGCATGCAGCCGACCTGGGTTCGACCCCGGCATGCCATATGGTCCCCGAGCACTGCCAGGAGTAATTCTTGAGTGCAGAGCCAGAAGTAACCCCTGAGCATTACTGGGAGTGACCCAAAAAGAAAAAAAAAAAAAGAATAGGAGTAACGGCTTTCCAGAGCAAAGAAAAACAACTATCACTACAGACCTGTGTGACAGCAAATGGCAGCACAAGTTGCTTGGCTGGAAGGACCCTGGAGACTCAGCAGCAAAGCAACTGCCTCCGAATTCTTTACATCACAGGACTACTCAGAACAAAACACTCCCACACTGTGCAAGGCAGATGCAGCAGGGCCGCCGGGGTCTTGGGGACTATCTGGAGACATTCTCGACTGATGGGGGGTGTTGTGGCACCTTGTGGTGCCAGGACAGGATACTGCTAAACACCCTAAAGGCACAGGGGCCCTCCACCAAATGCCAGGAGGGCACAGAGTGAGAAGTCCGCCATGAAGCACGAAGGAGGGAAGGTTCATGCATCAGGCGTCATGTGAAAAGAGGCACAAAAGCCACCTGGGAGCAGGAAGGGCCCAGAACAACATGGAAATAGAAAGGGGGCAAGTGATCTGAGGCCCGAGCCCCTGAAAACCTAATCACGGCCATCTTTGTAACTGTATCTCACAGTGGTATAATACCAGAGGCCAGAACCCCAAGGTCAGAGGCCAGAGCCCCAAGCATTGGTTGAGCTGAGTAATGCAAAGGCCGAAGATGAAGTACAGTGGACACCAGGTCCCGGAGGACAGGCAGGAAAGGCGGGTGTGCAACAGTGCGGCAGCAGTGGGGAGACGGGAAGGGCAATGCCCACGGTCACCTCGTTGGCTGCAGCTGCCATGGGCGTGGGGTGGTTGACCGCGTCGCCCAGTGCGATGGCCAGGCGGAGATCCTTCTGGATGTACTTCAGGTAGAAATCGGGCTTGAAGTTTCCTTGCAGGATATCTGAGGGAGGAGCAGAAACCACCCATAGTACTGCCGGACTCAGCACCTGGCACCGCTGCCTAGACGCCCAGGCTCCCCCTCCACTCCCATCCCCTGAAGAGCCTGTTTTGTGGCACTGCCCAGCTCACATCAAAAGCACAATAAAGGCAAGACACAAGAGACGGCAAACCTACTTTGGCACTTCTGGTCCAGAAAGATGCTGGCCAACTGTCCCTGGTTGAGGATGTCCAAGAGTGTCTGCTGGGATTGGCCTGTCACTTGGGCCAGGGTCAGCCCCTCAGCAATGGTGGCCATGAAGCTCCCCTGGACCATGTTCACAATCAGCATCATCTTGGCTGCGTTGCCAACCTCACCTGCCCGGGCAAAGACCCCGGTCACTCTCCCGGCTATGCAGCAGGCAGGCGCTTTCTGTCCCCTCACCCTGCTTGGACCCACCTCTATGGCACAGGCAGGCCCCACAAACCTGCCCCAACAGAACTGGCTCTGCCCTAGCGTTACCTAGGAAGAAGGACGTTTTCCCCATGGCTTGGAAGCAGCTGCTGCAGTCCTCATACAAGGCCCTGTCCCCAGCCGCTAGGATCACCAGCATCCCATCGTTAGACAGCTGCTGGTTCCCGGAGACTGGGGCTTCCAGAAAGCGGCCCCCCCTGGACACAATCGCCTGCAAAGAGAAGTCACAGCTTCCGTAGGGCCCGGTCCTTCGTGCTTTCATCACTGTCACAGGGGAGCTGGACAAGGGCGGCGGGCTCTGAGGCAAAGCCGCGTCGCATGCAGCAGACTGGGGCTCCTCAGGCTCCTTCTAGATCGGAATCTCTAGCAAAGACCCAAAAGGCCAGACCGCCCTGCAGCTCACACGGGAGCAGAGGCACAGATCCCTCACTGGACCCAGTGCTCGAGCGGGAGGAAGAGCGTGGATAGCTGTGTGGGCCCGGAAAGTCAGAGGCCTCTGCTGGCACCACTCAGGTGCAGTCTGGGGCTTGAGCTGGAATACAGCCACAACGAGGCCACTACCTGGGCCAGCTCGGTGACCGTGTCAGCGTCCACTGTAGACATGTCCACGTAGCACTTCCCGGGCGGATACCCTGCAGCACGCCACTGGGGCCCAGCACCAGCTGTGGAGACACAGGGAGAAGCAATAGCCTAGGCTCCCGAACCTGAGCTGGTGGGCTCTGCCCTGGTTCCCTTCCAAATGAGGGCGAGTGCATACACGCATTCCCATTCAGTCCCTGCCACCTGTTTAGAACATGGGCATGCCTCGTGATGCTCAGGGGTCACTCATGGCAGTGCTTGGGGAACCAGATGGGCCGCCGACAAGCTAAGTGCCCTATGGTGGGTGCTACCGCTCTGACCCCAGGACATGGACTTTAAGACCCTCCCACTGAAATGATGGGCCCTAGGGAGGGGAGCACAATGAGCTATGTGCAGGCTCTGCATTCAGGGACCCCAGTTCAAACCCCACCACACAGTCCCTGAGCTCTGTAGGAGCAGCTGCAAGCAGAGTCGGAGCACAGGGCCTTACGTCCACCCTGCAGACGGGCTTCAGGGGACCTGGGAGACACTCAGAGAGCTGGCGCATGTGTGTTGATGCAGGGAGCCCCAGGGGTGACCCCCAGCACTGTCAGGTGTTACCCCAAAATCAAATAAAATCAATAAAAGATGGAAGCTCAGGGCTTATTTTGGGGCCGTTTAAGGATTCACTTGGATGAGGATAAGTAATGCAAGCATGCGTGATAACCACTACACTGAACTTCTCAAATGCAGAAACACAGTGAGAGCTAGGCAGGGACTTTGCCCGCATGCCACAGAATCCTGCAGCCTTCAGCAATACATGCACCTTGAGAAGTCACTTCAGCAGACTTGAGGACACAGGAGCTACTGCTCTTTCTACTGAATGCAAGGAAGCCTGTTCCGACTTACGCAAGGCCCTGCAATGGGCGATGGCCCAGATGGGGAAACGCAGCCCCCATGCAGACACTCACTCCGTGTGCAGGGGAGGGAGCAGGCCTGTCAGCCTTCCTGGCTACAGCCTGAGGCGCTGAGGGGAGGAGGGGATCCTTACATCCTTGGCAGCCTTTGGATCCGACACGCAGGCAAAGGTGATGTCACAAGTCGAAACGACTTCAGCGGGGGTTCTTCCTAGGCGGGCCCCCTCCTGGATGAACAAATCACACTGCAAAAGTCACAGATCCTAACGTGAGCGGCATGCAGTACACCGAGAGGCAGGCGGGCCGGGGGCAGGCCAGAGGCTCAGTGCCCAATCCTCCTGGCCTGTGTGCCAAGGCAGGGGGGTAAGGGCCTCCAGAGGGTGTGGGGCACCCTGGAAAGCAGCCAAGGCTCCTGTGGACCATCGTGTTCTGCAGCCCTGTGAGTAGAGAGTGCCCCACCTCAGTCACAGAGGATCGCAGACTGCTGCCCTGCGCTGGGCTCCTGGCCATGGGCAGCTGTGCCACCAAACCGAGGCGGGGAGGCGTCTCTGTGGTTTCCCAATACCAGCCTTTCTTTTTTCTTTTTGCTTTTTCTTGGGTCATACCAGGCGATGCTCAGGGGTTACTTCTGGCTCTGCACTCAGCAATTACTCTTGGCGGTGCTTGGGGGACCATATGGGAGGCTGGGGGATCGAACCTGGGTCTGCCACATGCAAGGCAAAGACCCTCCCAGTTGTACTATCACTCCGGGCCTAGAATTACTTTTTGTGCCTCATTGTTTGTTTAGTTCTTGGGCCACACTTGGTGCTCAGGGGCTTACTCCTGGCTCTGTGGTCTGTGGGTGAGGAATTGATCATCAATCCTGGTGATGAGGAATAAATCCTGTGCTTGGAGACCATATCAGATGCCAGGGATAGAAAACAGTTAAGGATTTAATTTTTAACTATTACTGACTTTAAAAAACCAAGTCATTGAGACTCTTCCCCTTATGTGTTGAATTTAGGTCTCCATAAGTAGAACAGGCTACAGCTTCAAAGCTCTCTAAATGCGGGCGACAGGCTTTCCACCGGCTGTCACTCTGTAATGGTGCCAGCAATGAGATGTCAAACCACCAGTAACATACATGTAATTAAAATCTAAAAATGTAGAGCTGGAGTGGTAATATAGTGGAGAGGGCACCTGCCTTGTGCGTGGCCACCTGGGTTCAATCCCTAGCATCCCACAGGGTCCGATCACCGCCAGGAGTAATTCCTGAGCATTGCCAGGTAACACCCAAAAGCCATACCACCACCACCACCACCAAAAAGAAACCCTAACAGCTGCATTTCCACAAAGACACCTGAACAATTCCCAATGGTACCCAAGGAGCCACCAGGGCCTGAGGGCGTCCTGTAGCGTGCACTAGCCCTGGAGCTGGGCAGTGCCAGCAATGTGCACAACAGGTGGGGCCAGAGACCGTGCAGGCCAGCAGCATTCAAGGCCAGCACTGAGGGACTGTCCTGTGGCTCCGCCCCAACATGACCTACCCTGTGAGGCAAATAAGGCGGTCTTTGGCCACTCCTGCCCCCAGTTTCTTTATTATTGCTTATTTCCTCTTCGTAAGTTCCTGTTTATCTCAATCATCAACTGCTTTTTTTATTTTAGGTCACACCCAAAGAGGCAAAGGAGACCATATGGGATGCCAGAGATTGAAACTGGGTAGGCCGTGTGCCCTACCTGCTGTACTACCGCTTTGGCCCAACTTTTTATTCTTTTATTCTTATTTTTTGGGCCACATCCAGCAGTGCTCAGAGGTTTCTCCTGGCTTTGTACTCAGGTATCACCCCTGACAGCTTGTGGGGCCACACATGGTGCCAGAGACCTAAGATCGAATGCAGGTCTGCTGCGTGCAAAGCAAATGCTCATGGGAATTGTTAAAGGTCCGAGGAGACAGACAGATACACACACACCCCCCCAGGGACCAAACCCAGGGCCTCAGGCACTCTACCCTATGAGTTAAAGATTTTAATCTTAAGCCTTTCATTTTTTTAGGCTTTGGGATCACTTCATTTTCAATCCCAGGGTAATTTTTTTTTCTCTTGTTTTTTAGGGTCACAGCCAGCAATGCTCAGCAGTCACTCCTGGCTCTTTGCTCAGGAATCAGTGCTGCTTGGGAGACCATATGAAATGCCGGGGATCGAAGCCAGGTGGGCAGAGTGGAAGGCAAACGCTCTACCCACTGTGCTATCCGCTCCGGCCCCATTGGGTAATTTTGTCCTTCTTTCCTTCCTCCCTCCCTCCCTCCCTCCTTCCTCCCTTCCTCTTTCTTTCTCCTTCCTTCCTTCCTTCCTTCCTTCCTTCCTTCCTTCCTTCCTTCCTTCCTTCCCTCCTTCCTTCCTCCCTCCCCTCCCTCCCTCCCTCCTCCTCCCTCCTTCCTTTTTTTTTTTTTTGCGTCATACCCGCCATGCTCAGGGGGTTTCTCCTGGCTCTGCAATCAGGAATTACTCCTGGCAGTGCTCAGGGGAACATATGGGATGCCGGGTATCAAACCAGGGCCGGCACAGGCAGGCCGTGTGCAAGGCAAACACCCTGCCCGCTGGACTATCGTTCCGGCCCCTTTTCTTTCTTTCTTTTTTTGCTTTTTGGGTCACACTCAGTGATGCTCAGGAATTACTCCTAGCTCTTCACTCAGGAATTACTCCTGGCAGTGCTCGGGGACCAAATGGGATGCTGGGGATTGAACCTGGGTCGGCTGCATACAAGGCAAGTGCCCTTTCTGGCCCCTTTACAGCTTCCCCTCTAAAGATTTTAATCTTAAGCCTTTCATTTTTTTTTTTTGTTGGGCTCAGCAGGGGTTACTCCTGGCTTTGCCCTCAGGAATTACTCCTGGCGGTGCCTGGGGGACCATTATGGGAGGCGGGGTGGATGGGGGGCCGGCCGGAGGCGGCCGGGGGGGAAGCAAACGCCCTGCCCGCTGGGCTTCGCCCCCCGCCTTTTTAAGCTTTGGGATCACTTCATTTTCAATCCCAGGGTAATTTTTTTTTTTCTCTTGTTTTTTAGGGTCACAGCCAGCAACGCTCAGCGGTCACTCCTGGCTCTTTGCTCAGAAATCAGTGCTGCTTGGGAGACCATATGAAATGCCGGGGGTCGAAGCCAGGTGGGCCTGTGCTATCTATCTCTCTGGTCCCACTGGGTAATTTTTTTCTTTTTTTTTTTTTTTGGGGGGGGTCACACCTGGCAATGCACAGGGGTTACTCTTGGCTCTGCACTAGGGAATTACTCCTGGTGGTGCACAGGGGATCATATGGGATGATAGGGATCGAACCTGGGTCAGCTGCGAGCAAGGCAAACACCCTACCCGCTGGACTTTCGCTCCAGCCCCTGGGTAATTTTCTTTTACTTTGTGGTGCCAGGACTGAACCAGGGACTCCTGTCTGTGAGACACGTGCTCTACCACTGAGCCAGAATCTCGGCCCACACCTGGGTGTTTTCAAACATTCCCTTTTTGCTGCATTGCTGAGTCTTCTTTATTCTGACCTGCATGAATTCCTATCTACAGCCTGAAAACAGACAGGGGCGGGCCCTCCTTATCCTTTCTTGCCCACCCCACGGGCCACGGCTTGTCTTTTCCCCCCCCCACCCCCAACCCCGCAAGCACTGCCAGTAAACTTACTTTCTCTGCAGTCCGGTTCCAGACAGTCACCGGTATGACCCATTTTTAGCAAGTTGGAGACGATACCACTTCCCATAAGGCCAAGGCCCAGAAACCCTATCCTGAAAGAGAGGAGATCCGGTCAGCTCTGGGCAATGGGAGGAGTCCAGGGCCGCAGAGGGTGGCTTCCTCTTGAGTCTTAGGGAAATTCAACCCCTGCAGAAATGATGCTGGCTGAGGGCGGGGCGATAGCCCAGCGGGTAGGGTGTTTGCCTGCAGCGGCCAGCGTGTGCCGGCCTGGGTTCGATCCCCAGCATCCCATATGGTCCCCCGAGCATTGCCAGGGGTAATTCCTGGGTGCAGAGCCAGGGGTAACCCCCTGAGCATCGCCGGTATGACCCAAAAAAGTAAAAAAAAAAAAAAAGAAAGAAAGAAATGATGCTGGCTGGGACAAGGGGGCCAGTGCCTTCTCATCATGCCACTGTTTACAAATGGCCCTACCCAAAGCGGCCATTTCTGCTCTGTTCAAGGATTACTCTGGAAGGGGCTTGGGGACCATGCATAGTGCTGGGGATTGGACCTGGGTAGGCTGCGTGCAACCCATCTGCTGCACTATGGTTCTGTGCAAAGTGGACCTTCCTAAACCATGCCTGCCACGGGACAAAGCCGACAGCCATGCACAGAAGTCTCCCCCAGTTCTTTCTGTGTGGCCTGGTGACAGGGCCTGGATGCAGAATCTGTCATCAGCCCTGTCACCCGTCCGGCTCTCAGCACAGTGGGCCTTTCCTGTGTCTGGAGCTGTGCCTGAGTTAGGAGCAAACGGTCCAGGAGCCCTGTCCTCTGCCCACTCCTGTCCCCTCTGCTCTCCATCCTTGCACATGCCTGCTACATCTGGTGATCCTCCCAGAGTCCATTCCTCCCTGCAGTACCTACAACTCAGGGGCTATTAGTAATCACTGAAGTTTCTAGAAGCATTTTTTTTTTTTTGCTTTTTTTTGGGTCACACCCGGCAATGCTCAGGGGTTACTCCTGGCTCTGCACTCAGGAATTACTCCTGGCGGTGCTCGGGGGACCATATGGGATGCCGGGGATCGAACCTGGGCTGGCACAGCCAGCCGCAGGGGGTAAACTCCTTATACCCGCAGGACTATCGCTGCGGCCCCTCGGAGCTTTTAATGATGACTTGATCCCAATGAATGTCTTTTCTGAGTACATGACTTCTTTACCTTTCCTTGGTATGTGACGTGGCTAAAAAAAGTATGTTTCTTTAATTCTTTTTCTAGTTAAGAAGCAGGCTTTAAGATGGGATGGGGAACGGGCTGGGCGTGGGGGCAGCTCTGTGGCTCTCCTTAGTGTAGTGTCCATGTGTCCAGATGCTCACGACAGAGCTGTCTGACCCCACTGCCATCGGGGATAAGTCCTTTTCAGCTGCCACGTCTCCAAACTCATCTGCACTCAACATGGAGTTGTGGAGCCTCTGGCAGCCGGGAATCTGGCCCTGGCGTGGCACAGAGCCACCGTCACACGCTCCTTGTTCTGCAGTTTGGTGCGGACAGACAGGACACGTGTTGGCCAAAGTGGACCCTGGCCACTCTGCCCTGGCGCTATCCAAAAGCTGCCCATATACTTGTCCGAGCTTGAAACTGAGAGGAGATAGGAATGTCCACTGCAAAGGGTCAGTTCTCATTTCGTCCTTTTTGGGTTTCAGCTCAATTTTCTCTGAGCTATGGTGCAGATGTAGCTCGTCCACTGACACATGCATCTTTCAGGCCTTCGGGCTTCCTAGGGTCAGAGCTGCAGCTGGTCAGCAAACAGTGTCCTCCCCGAGCTTGAAAGTCTGTGGGAGTACGTGCCCTTTCCCAGCTCTCTGTCCACCAGTGCACCTTCCTCAACAGAGACAAGTGGAAGGTTAGCGAGGAATCCTCCTTCTGGCCAAAGCGAGCTCTGCTTCCAATTCTTAGCCGTGCTTTGGAAATGCTTCCTTTTTACGTGGTGCTCCAGGGCCAGCAGATTGGAGTGAAGTCTCTGGATCTGTAACCTGACAATAGACAGGCCGTCCTCGTGTCCGAACTGAGCCAGGGGATAAGGAGTGGGTGAGGTGCCGCACTCGTGTGGGCTTCCCGTCCTTCACACAGATGGGGCCGAGCAACAGGGCAGAGAAGGTCTCTAGGGAGGGAGGTGGGCCCCAGCCCCGTCCCAGCCATGTCATTTTAGAACCGAAGTCCCAAGGCTGGAGCAATAGTACAGCAGGGAGGACGTTGGCCTTGCATGTGGTCAACCTAGGTTCTATCCCTGGCACCCCATAAGGTCCTTGGAGCCTGCCAGGAGTGATCCTCCGGAGCACAGAGCCCAGAATAAGCCCTGAACACTGCCGGGTCTGGTCCCAAAAATGAAACAAAGAAATCCAACACAATCCTTGTTAATTAATGGCTGACACCCATTTTCCCTTTTATTAGGATATAACACACCTCTATAAAAAAGAATTCACAGGAAGTAACCGGTAAAATCAGCAGTTTCTTTTCTTTTCTTTTTTTTTTTTTTTTTTTGGTGGCATTTTTGGGTCACACCTGGCGATGCTCAGGGGTTACTCCTGGATCTGCACTCAGGAATTACTTCTTTTTTTTTTTTTTGCTTTTTTGGGTCACACCCGGCAATGCTCAGGGGTTACTCCTGGCTCTGCACTCAGGAATTACTCCTGGCGGTGCTCGGGAGACCATATGGGATGCCGGGATTGAACCCGGGCTGGCTTAGGCAGGCCGCGTGCAAGGCAAACGCCCCTACCCGCTGGACTATCGCTCCGGCCCCCTCAGGAATTACTTCTGGCGGTGCTCAGGGGACCATATGGGATGCTGGGGATCGAACTTGGGTTGGCTGCGTGCAAGGCAAACACTCTACCCACTGGACTATCACTCTGGCCCAATCAGCAGTTTCTTCCTTTTTTTTTTTTTTTTAGGGTCACATCTGGCTATGCTTAGAGCTCACTCCTGGCTCTGCTCAGAGATTGCCACTGGCAGACTCAGGGGACCATATGTGGTACCAGGGATCAAGCCTAGATCAGCTGTGTGCAATACAACCGTCTTAGCCTTCTGGACGATCTCTCCAGTCCAAATTAGCAGGTTCAATGAAAAGAAATATGAATAAAGTAGAAACAGCACTCCTTGTGCTGAAGACTATGGAAATGCAGGCTCTTCCATTCGGGAATACGGTCCTTCTTTGGGAAAGAGGGGATGTGGGTCTGCATCCTGTCAGCAATGCCCTCTGGGAGCCCAGGCAGGTGCATGGGAGGGAGACAGTAAAGGCAGGATGACCAGCTCTATTCCGTGCATCATCTCTCACCCCTACTAAACCCACGACAGTCAATGTCCAGTGTCATCCTGATTTGCTATGCCACTGGTTGCAGGATGGTCATAACAGCTGCACACCTGGGAACTTGTCCAAAAGATCTCGAGGTCTTTCTGTGGGGAAGGGCCAAAACTTTTCAACAGCATCCCAAGCAAACCAGAAAGCTCTGGGGTTGTTCCCAGCCCGTTTCAGTGCCACAGGAGCTTTCATAAAAGGACCTACTTTTTGTCTGTGGGCGTGATGCTTCCGTTCACAGCTGTGCTGTCTGCTGCCTGGATGGATGTGGAACCCGTCTCCTAGGGAAAGGAGCAGAAACCCTCAGAGCAGTCTGCCTGTGGCCAAGGCTTAGGAGGCAGACCCAAAAGAGGGATAGGTGTGACTACGAACCTCTTCACAGATCTTTAACTTCTTTGTGATTGCTTGGTAACAGACAGCTGGCTGAAAAGAGAGAAAGGAACAGAACTTATTTTGGAAAAAACACTCAGGGAAACCCTGGAAATTACCTTCAAGTGCAGAGACAGAAAGCCCCCAACTGTACCAAGGCTACACATCACAACCGGACACTGCCCTGTGTGGTACTCCTGAAACTCAGCCCTGGAAGAGTAGGCCTCCAGCAGAATTAGAACCAAAAGCTTCTCCGATGTCCAGTTTTAGTGAAGTCCAGATGACCCATCAGGGAACTAATGTCATCCCCTTTAAATTTTTTCCCCCACCTCCTGCTTTGGCTAATGAGGACAGTAAGATTAAGAGGCAGGAGTTTTTTTTTTTTTTTTTTTTTTTTTTGGCTTTCTAGGTCACACCTGGCGATGCTCAGGGGTTACTTCTGGCTCTTTGCTCAGGTATTACTCCTGGCGGTGCTCAGGGGACCATATGGGATGCCGAGGATCGAACCTGGGTTGGCGCAGACAAGGCAAACACCCTCCCCGCTGTGCTATCTCAAGGCAGGAGTTCTTATGCCCTCATGCATCGACGGTCAGCGTGATGGAGCCTGGAACCTGAACTCCAAAGCCATATCCAAGCTGTGGCCTAACCCACACTGGAATGCTGAAGACTCCAGGAAACAGCCCTGGCCCCAAGCCCGAGAAAGCCCCAGTGCATAGCAGAGGGGTCTCTGGGGTGGTGGAAGTGCAAGGGTTGGTTTGTGCTCTAGATGCTGAAGGTCATTAAAAGTCCATCTCTGTGGCGGGCGATAGCCCAGCGGGTAGGGCGTTTGCCTTGCATGCGGCTAGCCTGTGCCGGCCTGGGTTCGATCCCCGGCATCCCATATGGTCCCCTGAGCACGCCAGGAGTAATTCCCTGAGTGCAGAGCCAGGAGTAACCCCCTGAGCATGCCGGGTGTGACCCAAAAAGCAAAAAAAAAAAAAAAAAAAGTCCATCTCTACAAATGGCTAAGTTCATTTATTTATCTATTTTTTGCCTTTTGGGTCACATCTGGCAATGCTCAGGAGTTACTCCTGGCTCTGCACTCAGGAATTACTCCTGTGATGCTCGGGGGACCCTCTGGGATGCTGGAGATTGAACCTGGGATGGTTGCATACAAGGCTAATGCCCTCACTGCTGTACTATCATTCTGGCCTCAAATGACTGAGTTTAAAGTTGAAAAATGTTTTGATTCATGAACAGGTCCCAAGGTGGCTTCTAGCTGTGCTGGGCAGTCCCTGGCCCCCCAGATGTGCTTGATCTTGTCCAGGTGCACTGTGCAATGGAAAAGCAGCACCAACCTTTCCGGATGGATAAAGGGTGGGGTCTAGCTAAGCAGCACTCTCCCCTTCAGCCAGCCCCGAGCAAGGATCCAGAATCCCAAACCACCACTCACCTTCTCTGTTTGGCTGAGCAGGAAGTGATGGAAATGTGGGTCCGCATCTTTGACAGGCTGAAAGGAGAGGGGCCAGTGCAGAAACCAGTCACGCTCCTGCAGTCTCACCCCGGGGCCTGCCTACCTGGGCCCTCTGGGAGCCAGTCTCTCGCTCATGACTGAAAACTGCTTCCCACCATGGGCAGGACTGTGTGTGAAAGACCCCTGTCCCAACCAGAGGGCATCTGGTTCCAAGGGCACAACTAAGACACAAGTGGCGCCGGCAACACCACAGGGAAATATGAAGCAGACTCATGTTAGATCTAGTCTTTTGGGGTTCACACCCAACAATGTTCAGGGTCCCTCTTAGTTCTGCACTCAGGGAATTACTCCTGGTGGAGCTTGGGGGACCCTATGGGATGTCAGGGATCGAGCCCAGGTTGATCGAGTGCAAGGCAAATGCTCTCCCCTGCTGTACTATCACTCCGGGCCCATGGTCTATTTTTTATCTTTCATTTTTGGTGCCACACCCTATGGAGCTCGGGGCTCTGTAGTGTGTGTGGGTGAAAAGTGGGTGCGCTGCAGGCAGAGCCCACTGGGCCGTGTCTCTACTCTCTGCAGCGCCCCGCATTCCAACTCTCGGTCTCTCCAGCTGAGGTTGGGCCTATTCAGGCCATACTGTGGGATTTGGAGGCTTTTCAGCAGCAGAGAGCCACACCTGGCGGCAGCAGGTGTAGGATGGTGCAACGTGCTTAGGGACACACTCGGGGAAGGATTCACTCCTCTAAGCGCCACCCACCTACTATATCCAACTACATTATGGGCTCTGCTGAGTGAGGGCCCCTGGCAGGAAGTAGTGTGTGCCGTGGGCGGAGATGGTTTCACCCACTCACCTCCAATCTGCTGTGAAAATAAACACAAGACAGGAACATCCCCGGTGGCAGCTAGGGAGAGCAGCCCTTACTCGCTCCCTGTCGGCCGCCACTGGAAGGCAGCCATGGAGCCGGCCATCATGCCCTTCACAGTGCTGGACTCAGGGACTGTGAGATCCTAGAGGAGAAGCACAGTGTCAGAAGAGCACCTCATGTTGTGCTGCCCTCCAGCCACGCCCCCTGCAAGGAGCAGCACTCCTTAGCTCCTTACAAGCTCAAATGCCCAAATGTGGCAGCTTGTCCCTGTGCTGCTACCAGAACTCCCCATAGCTGTCTCTGCGGCTCACACACAGTTTTCCGCGGAGATGCCACATCGTCTCTCCATGGCCACTGCAGCAGCCGCTTTCTGAGCTCTCCCGCCACACATTCCTGGAAGTGCTATATTCTCCCACGACGCCTGACTGCACCACAGCATACCGGCACGGAGCTAATAATCAATGTAGTATAGGGAATGGAAACCCGAGGAAGGTTGCTTCCTGGGAGGCATTACAACATCTGGGAAAGCATGAAAGTCGCTCATTTTGTTTTTCCATATCCCAGAATCAGGCACATAGAAGGTGCTGGATGTTTCCTAAAGAAACAGAAGAGTCTGGCCTATTTTTTTCCCCTGCTTTTATGGGCCACACCCGGTAATGTTCAGGGGTTACTCCTGGCTCTGCACGCAGGGAGTTACTCCTTGTAGGACTTACTCCTTGCAGTGCTTGGAGGTCCATAGGGGATGCCGGGATCGAACCAGGGTTGGTCACATGTAAGGCCAAAGCCCTCCCCCACTGTGCTATTGCTCCGGGCCCCAATTCTGGCCTATTCCTCTGTCTTTAGATTCCACCTGTCTAGAGAGGAAAGTGGCTGAGCGCAAGTGCAGACTTTGCCACAAAGGCAGACACACTGTCTGTGCTGCCGAAAAGTGGCCTTTAGCCATGTGTGACTTGGGAAACAGTGTCACGTTTCTGGTCTGAAATACTCAATTCTATTAAAGTTTAGTGACCTGCCCAAAGCCACAAGGCCAGCAGGAGAGTGAGGAGACAAACACATATCTGCCTCGAGAGTTGATCAAGGCCTGCATCCACAACCTTGCTCAACGCATGGACCGGACCTGTAGGAGAGCGGTGGCTCTTATGGTTCCATTCACAGGTTGGGGCTCAGAGCTGTGATTCTAGTGCTGTGGATCTTGAGAGGGTGAGCGCCTGCCTGTCGCACAAATCAGTGCCCAAGCCCAGGCCTGCCTGCATGGACCTGACGTTCTAGCAGTGAGGCTGGTCTAATCCTCACTGGACGGGATTATGATCTGGGGGCAACCATCTGAGGCTCTTGGGATTATGATCCAGAGGGCAACCATCTGAGCTCTCGGGATTATGGTTCGGGAGGCGACCATCCGAGGCTCTGCCCAGAGCAACACCTTGGCCACTGCTGCTTCACAGCGCTTGTCAAATGGAAGTCACAAGAGCAACATTTATACCTCAACACACAGGAGAATGATGTGAAATTTCAGTTCTGAATTCAGGGGCTTCACTGATCCAAGAGTTGGAACTACAACCGTCATTTCTGTCCTGTTCCTGAGCCAAGATTCCTTTTTTTTTTTTCTTCAACTTTTTGGGTCACACCTAGTGATGTTCATCCTAGCTCTGCACTCAGGAATAATTCCTGGTGATGCTCAGGGGACCATATGGGATGCCGGGGATTGAACCTGGGTCAGCCACTGCAAGGCAAATGCCCTCCCCGCTGTGCTATTGCTCCGGCCCCTGAGCCAAGAATCTTCCTCGGCTGCTGCCAAACACTTCAGGGCCAACCACTAAGACCACACAGGCAGGTTGGGGGAGCTTCTGGGCTGAATGCGGCCTGAGATGAGAATCTGGAAACAGGGACAGAAACGGTTCTGCACCCCAGGGGAGCACTTGGACCCAAGGGCCAACTTCTATGTACTGTAAGCTATCTCTCAGGGTCACCTTGGGATGAACTCAAGACCATCTGGGTCCCACTGGCTAGGGAAAGGGACCCATGGTTCCTAGGTGCCATCTGACCACAATGGGAAAGTTACTATTGTGTGACACTTGTCAGAGGTCAGCACCAAGCGCTGTGCCCAAGCACAAGCTGGCATCAGCCTACTTCCCAGGCTGGCCATGTACCACGCAAATACCTTCCCCGCTGTAGTCATCTCCTAACATTCTAGGGTCACAGAGGTAGCATTACACATGGCACTTGCCTTGCATGTGGCAGACCCAGTGTGATCCCCAGCACTGCCTCCAGTTCTGAGCACAGAGCAGGGTATGGCTCAGCCTCCATTCCACAATGGGAACTTTCTCCAGAAAAGTTTCTCATTCTAGTTTTTCTTCAGAAAAACCAGATGATGACACAGCGGGCTGAAATCCCATGAGCAGAGCTTCAGCTCCCAGACGGCCAGCTGCTGCCCCCATAGTGTGGCCAGGCAGATGGAGGGTAGCCACTTCTGTCTTGTTTGTTTTGGGGCCACCCCTGACATTGCTCAGGGCTTACTCCTGGCTCTGTGCTCAGAGATCACTCCCTGGTGGAGCATGGGGGACCATATGGGATGCTGGGGATGGAGCCCAGGTTGGCTGAGGGCAAGGTAAGTGCCTTCCCAGCTGTCCCACCGCCATTTCTTGCATAGTCAGCAGCTCCACTACTCTATGCTCTGCCAATCCAGCTGGTGTCTAGCCCTGAAGTCTGTGCCTGCCATCTGGCTCCCCTCACCGACTCCCAGGGTTCTCCCAGCATCCCAGCCCTTCCCTAACTAGGTTTTTTGTTTTTTTTTTTTTTTTTGCTTTTTGGGTCACACCCGCCAATGCTCAGGGGTTAATCCTGGCTCTGCACTCAGGAATTACTCCTGGCGGTGCTCGGGGACCATATGGGGTGCCGAGGATCGAACCCTGGTCGGCCGCGTGCAAGGCAAACACCCTACCCACTGGACTATTGCTCTGGACCCCCTGACTAGTTCTATGGCATGTGTGAGGACTTTTTTTTTTTTTGGGCCATACACAGCAATGCTCAGGCATTGTTCCTGGTAGTGCTTGGGGGACTCTATGGGATGTCGGGGATTAAACCCAGGTTGCCTGCATGCGAGGGAAGTGCCCTCCCCCACTGTACTACTGCTCTGGCCCCTGTGCCAGAACTTTCTAAAAGGTAAATGGTCTATTACTGCCATTTCTCATTCAGTCCTCCCAACCCTAACTCTGGCATCCTCTTTGTAAAGTCAACACGAATCTCAGATAATTCCCTCCATACCCAGAGACCTGAGCCTCTCCTTTCAGCTGCCCTCTTGCTCTTCCCAGACAACCTTCTCTCCCGACACAGAGACCAGCGTCTCCATCTCAGCCACACTTTCCATCTTGGTAGTGGACAGGCAGGCACCTTCTCCCTTCACCTGCTCAGCCCTGTACTCGGCTCCCCAGGCTCTGTGAAGCCTCTCACACAGTCCTTGCCTTTGAAATGGCTCTATGTCTCTCTGCTTTGCCTCCCTTGGCCCTTAATAATTACTCACAGGCAGCTTGTACCTACAGCTCCACATACCTTGGTGGCTCCCTTGGGCTCCATGCCACGCCACACTGCACCTTACTCCATGCTACGCCACACTGCACACTGGACCATACAGCTGCCTCCAATCCAGCTACAATCTACTTTTCTCTTTCTCCCCATCTTCTCCCTGTGTGGAGAATCTGCACATGACACCACGTTCCTGAGGGCTGTGTCGCCTGTCTCTGGACGCCTCTCCTTCCAGCCCTGCACACTGGCCCCAGCAGACACCACGTTCCTGAGGGCTGCGTCGCCTGTCTCTGGACGCCTCTCCTTCTGGCCCTGCGTACTGGCCCCAGCAGACTGCTCTGTCCCAACAACAGGGAGAGATGCACATCTGCTGTGTGTGCTCCTGTCCAGTGCCAAGGCACCCAGGCCACGGCTCTCCTTTGTTCCTTTGCTCGCAGGCCTCTGAGAGCACGAATGGGAACCGCTCCAGTCTGCCATAGACAGAAGGGAGCCATTCACTCCCAGTGCTGAGAGAAAACTGACCTTCTCATCTTTTGGGGGCCGACCGCGCTTCCGGGGACTTTGCTCCTGGGCTCTCTTCAGAGGGGACTTGGAGCTTCTCTCGGAGGTCCCTGAAGACACCCTCTTCTTCCCTTCTCCCGCTCTTCTTCACCTTTCCCTCACACAGGCTAAGCTTGCGCTTCTCATCACCTGAGCTGGGCCTACTTCTCTCCTCACTGGAAAGACGCCGATTCTTGTCGTCAGAACTATGGGATGATGCCTGCAAGTTTAATAATGATGATGGCGCCACAGCAGAGGCTGCCAGTCCCTTCACCCACATCCTCCACACAACATCCCCTCAAGTAGGCTCTGCTGGCCAATCTAAAGACAGAAGTGATACACCTGCTGTCCCCAACTCTTTTCCCAGGGTCAGGTAGGAGCCTGAGGCTGTGGCCCTCACCTGTGCTGGACTTAAAGGCTGAGGTCCTGCCCCCAGCTCCTAGCGGTCTCCTATGAGCCCAGAAAGGCGGCCATAGGAACTGAGGCTCAAGCTGATGCTTTAGCAGTGACCTGCTCCCCCCTCTGCACTGGCATTTCATCTGTCAGTTACCAGGCAAAGTGAGCTGGTCTGTTGCTGGCGTAGCCGAGTGCCAGCTTCTCACCTGGTCCTTCCCTTTGGCTCTCCTGAGGAACTCTTCCACGGCGTCCACAGCTTGCTGGAAGCGTTTACCCTTGTTAATCTTGATCATTTCTTCCTTGTGTGCATGATATGGCTTTAGCTGCTCCACTTTGATCCAGGCACTGGCGGAGAAGGCACAAAAGGGGCATGCGGCATACTGCATGTGCCAAGGAGAGGCTCAACGATCCCAAGCCCATAAATGCATGTTCTGAAAAGATGTGAAGGGGAATGACCCAAACCACATACTACAAACTGAATTGCCATTTCGGGCTGTTTCCGGTCTTCTTCACCTGTCTTTTATGCTGAACCACACCTTCTACAGCCTGCGTCCCCGTTCTCACCTCAGAAGGCCACCCACAAATTCCAGGGAATTGGTACCTGGCAGCAGCACTAGCCAGTAACAGGTTGAGCCCGATCGAGACTCAGTACTGCTCATCAGCTGAGAGACCCAAAGGACTAAGCAACGCCACAGCTCTGCCATCTTTTTTTGTTTCTGTTTTTGGTCACACCCAGTGATGCTCAGTGATGGTCAGTCCTGGCTCTGCACTCAGGAATTACTCTTGGTGGTGTTTGGGGACCAGATGGGATATCAGGGTTGAACCCGGGTTGGCCACGCATACAAGGCAAATGCACTCCCCAGCTGTGCTATCGCTCACAAGATGTTGCTTGTGATTCAAGTCAAACATACTCCTTTGCTATTTATTTTTAATTCCTCCGATTAACAAGTAACATGAAAGAGAAAGCAAGCTGTCAGCTCTGGAGTAACTGGTGCAGCAGACAACTGAGCGAGCCTGACCCAGCTGCTCCCTGGGAAGTCACAGATGTTCAGTTTCCAGGACCCCAGGATAAAGGAGAGAAGTTTATAGATTTGGCAAGATAACAGCTAATTTGTGTGTATTGCCCTGTAATGTAGCTTTCATGGTAGAACCTTCAGGAAAAGTGGGTCAGGTTAAGGATATAAAAACTTGGGCGGCATATTCAAAAGGGTAAAAGCAACAAGTGCTGGCATGGATGCGGGAAAAGGGGACTCTCATACATTGTTGGTGGGAATGTCGACTTGTACAACCTTTCTGGAAAACAATATGGACATTCCTCCAAAGACTAGAAATTGAGCTCCCTTTTGACCCAGCCATACTACTCCTGGGAATATACCCTGGGAAGCCAAAAACACACAGCGGAAACACAATCCGCACTTTTATTTTCATAGCAGCACTATTCACAATAGCCAGAACCTGGAAACAACCAGTATGCCAGAGGAACTGATGACTGGATAAAGAAACTGTGGTACATCTACACAATGGAATACTATGCAGCTGTTAGGAAAAAATGTAGTTATGAAATTTGCCTATAAATGGATGGACATGGAAAGGATCATGTTGAGTGAAATTAGTCAGAAGGAAAGAGAGAGACATAGAATGACTGCATTTATTTGCATGACATAACTATATCAGGTGGTCTTACCAAAAGTGGAAATTACACAAATGTGAGGGAGTCAGAGGTTAGGTAAGACAGAGAAGGGAACATGTGTGAATAAATGTCGAAAGGGCTGATACCAACATAGAATTGAGCATTAAAATACAGGCAAAAAAAAAATGCACATGATGGCTTCTAAGTGTATGTAGTGCAACCCACAATGTGTAGGAGAAGAAAGGTAGAGAGAGGGAGAGAGAGAAAGAGATAAAGAACCTGCCATTTAGGCAGGCTATGGGAGGGGGAGGGAATTGGGGACATTGGTGGTGGGAAATGGGCACTGGTGGAGGGCGGGGTGCTGGAACACTATGTGACCGAAACCTCTAAACATGAGCAATGTTGTAATTGTATATCTCACGGTGGTATAATAAAACGTTTAATTAAAAAAATAATAAAAAAGTGTTAATGCCATAGGAAATTTCCTAGGGCTTTTATATTAAACAATTTCTATTTAAATTGGTTTCTCTTGATAGGTCTCTCCAATCAAACTGTTTTTTCTTTATAACTTCCTTTTGTTCTCTGTAAAGAATACTATTTGTGAATAAAATTTTTATATTTATGAATAAAAGTATTCATGTGGCAAAAAAAAACTTGAGCATTTATTGATGAACTGAGTGGCCATAGCAGCCATGAGAGGCCAGACTCTGATCAGCTCCTCTGCTTTCTTCTCTCTCTTTGCTCTCCGTCTGCGCATTATGGTTTGTAATACAGAGGGTTTATCATCTTTGTCCCTTTACCTACTTTTAATATTCAGTTCTAATATAGCATTACTGTTCCCAACAATTACTGTCAAACTGATTCCTTCTCTATTTTGCCTACCCTCCACCCCACTCGTGCTTGTGTAGATTCCAACCACTGATAAGGATTCCTGGTCCATTTTCCCTGGTCTTGAGTATTAGTCTCATACTGATTTTTTTAAAATAATTCTGATTAAAAAAAAACTATGATATGCAACATAAATATTTAATTTATTTATGGATAGTTTGACCACATTAGGCACTGCCATATTAAGGCATGACCATATTTTTCTGGTTCAGTATTCTGGAGGTGGCCTTGGTGGTCTTCTAGGAACCATGAGTTGCCAGAGTTCAGATTAGCTGCATGGGAAATTTATGCTCCAGCTCACTGTTATTACTTTGGTCCATCATTAATATTTTTAGCTTTAGTCTGTGGAATCACTTATGGGGGAACTATGTCATGTTATTTAGAAGTGAAAATAGTTTGAAATAGGTACTAGATAGAATGCCCTGTATTTCCTGAAGATGAACAGTTTGACCCAGGAGATTTTTAGCTACCTCTGATTTCCCTAGCATCTGTAGAAAAATACGATGCACAAATAAAATATGCAACACATCACCCTAAATATCTATTATAGCCATTATGTTGTCAAAATGCAATATATTAGTTCTCATTTTATCTGTAAATCCCCATAATTAACATATTCATTATAGAAGTTATGTCTCATATATCATCTGGTTCACAGGATTAAGTAGCAGAGTTCCCAGGTGTAATTGCTTTATCTATCTATAAAAGAACATTTGTTCTTATAACACATATTCCTCAATAAGTGGACTAGCATTTAATTCCATTATACATATATACAATTCTAAATGACCTATGTTATATATGCATATGAAAATGAATGAATAATATGATTTTGATTTTCAGTGCCACTGCTCTTATCTCATGCAATAATAATATTAGAAAATTATGAAAAGAGAATATTTATAGGAAAAATTTAAATTACACATTTTAAGGGTAAAAGGAGAATTTTAAAAATTTATAAATTGTTGACGTACTGTGCAGGTCTGCTACATTCTGGGCTAGACAATGGAGGAAAAGAAATTGAGGTTTCCTCTGAAGAGACAGAAGGTGGGGCAAGAAGTTGAATATTCTCTTAAAGCCAGGAACTTAATAATTCTGAAGTAATATTAATTTCTTTCTCTTATAGAAAATGTAAGTGTACCACCTACATAGGTGTACCACCTACACAGCATGTACCACCTATAAGGCAGAGCCTGCTTAGGAAGGTGCCTGTGTCATATTTGATATGCCAAAAAAAAACAGTAACAATTATAGACCTCATTCCCATTACCTGAATGAATGGTTTGAGGCTCTTCGGGTTCCTGTAGCGAGCAGATGCCCTTGAGGCAACACTAGCACACAACAGGATTTAGGGAGATGTTACTGTGGTGCCTGCTCGAGCAGATCAATGAACAATGGGAAGACAAGTGATACAAGAGACAAGTAACAGAAAATGTAAATAAAGTTGTGATGAATAAACTTGAACAAAGATGACAGTGAGGTGGAATAAATGAAAAAGTTTCAGCTATGTAGTACAAATTAGTTCCATCACTGTGATATAGGAGCATGGAAGAGATGATACATTGCTCTTGTTCTAAGAACATAAGTATGAAAACAAAATAAAATTACAAGGAAGTAATACACACATTTTAAAAAAGGGACTGGGGGGAGGCAGAGTGGGATATTACAGCAGATAGGGTATTGCCTTGCCTGGGGCCAACCCCTATTCGATTCCCAGCACTTCATATGGTTCTCCCAGCCTACGATCACGATCACGATCTTCCTGTTGATCATCTATTTGCTAGAGTGGGCACCAGTAATATCTCCATATGTCCTGTCTCATGCCAGTAGAGCCAGGGGCATCGGCTTGCTACAGGAACATAAAGAGCCTCAAACCATTATATTAGGTCATGGGAATGACCTAATATAATTGTTACTGGAATTTGGCATATCAAATACAACACGAGAAGCTTGCCAGGCTTGCCGAGCGGGAGGTAAACTCTTTTAAACACCTCCAAATAAAGCATTAATTGATGAACCGCACTGGCTGCATGCGGCTGCGCAAGCCGGGCTGTGATGGGCTGGTCTGCTGGGTGGAGTTCTGACGAGAGGGAAGTCCAAATGTGGAAAATGGCGGCGCCCGTGGAGTGAGGGGGGGTGGTCTGGCTTGTTGTGAGGCTCTGCCGAGGGTGGTGGGCCAGGGCTAGAACCCGCCATGCCTCCCAACTGCCTCATGAAGGGCTGTGCACAGGGAGAGCAAGGAACAGCTCTGCCCCATGTCTGAGAGTCTCTGGACCAGCATACCTGGGCCGGATTGAGAAAAAAGCTGCTGCAGGGTGGGTGTTGATGATCCGGGCTGTGATGGGCTGGTCTGCTGGGTGGAGTTCTGATGAGAGGGAAGTCCAAATGTGGAAAATGGCGGCGCCCGTGGAGTGAGGTGGGGTGGTCTGGCTTGTTGTGAGGCTCTGCCGAGGTGGTGGGCCAGGGCTAGAACCCGCCATGCCTCCCGACTGCCTCATGAACAGCTGGGCACAGGGAGAGCAAGGAACAGCTCTGCCCCATGTCTGAGGGTCTCCAGATAAAAAGGGAATAACAAAATACTAAAATTCCATCACTTGTATCACTTGTCTTCCGTTTTTCATTGATTTGCTCAAGCTACCAACAGTAACATCTCCATACATCCTGTTGGGTGCTAGTGTAGCCCAAGTGAATCTACTCACTCTAGGAACAGGAAGATCCTCAAACCATTCCTTCACGAGATGGAAATGAGGTCTAAATTTTAATTATAAATTAAAATCCCATAGCAGACACTTATCTAATAACTTGCTTAATATTTGCTCTTGATGCAGGGCATAAAATAGATAACATAACTACTACCCTTCGTTTCAATAAAAAAATTGTTTTTCTAGGAAAGAGAGTGATAGTACAGAGGGAATGGTGCTTAGCTTGCATGCAGCAGACCCAGGTTCCATCCCTCCATCCCATATGGTCCCCTCAGCACTGCCAAGAGTGAAACTTAGTGTGAAGTCAGGAGTAACTCCTGAGCACTGCTGGATATGGCCCAAATACCAAAAAATAAAATAAATTTAAGAAAAATGTCCTTATAAATCTATCTGTAAAATATAATATGATATGGGAGTATATTTAGGGTTTGGTTTGAGAACATTTAGATCAGATAAACCAAAATCCTGGTCTTCAATTTAAGGATTATGGACTATTTGATGGATTTACTTCTTCAAACTTCAATTTCCACATCTGTGTAAACAGAAATGACTGATTTTATTATTTTAATAATAATAATAAACAATAATAAAAACAATTGCAAAGATCAAACAGGCAACACAATATACATTTTAATATTCCATGAGAGATTCTCATGTTAGGAAACATAGCTTTGAGAATGAATATTATATGGATAGTGTTCAAGGATTCAAATGGAAAGCATACGAGGGTTCAAATTCCATTGTAATTAGATTTTTTAAAAGGTATTAGTTTTTACAATCAAATGTAGATATAACATTGTTCTGTAGATGTCTTCTTTGTTATTGTAATTTTCTTGAGATGGAATTTGACTTGTATTCAAGAGACTGTGTATCGAGATGTAGGGGTAAGGATGTACAAAAAGGCAGCAATACAGAGAAATGTAATGGGGTGGGGCGGGTGTGGGGAAGGAACAAATCAGAATTGTAGAGATTAGCCTCCAGGTGAATCAAATCCTTTTTCCAGAAGTATCTGTGCCACGGTATCTGGGTAAATACATGTTGTCATTTATCAAGGGCAGGTGTTCTCTGCCAAGTCAGATGCCTTGTCACCTGATTGGTCACGCTCCTAAACTCTGACAATAGGGAAAACTTAGAGTGTTTGTTGTTATACGTAGACATCTGCAAGTAAAGCTCCAGCAGCCACACACAGGGCTCAGTGCTCTCCAATTAGAATGAAGTTCCAAATCTGTTGTCATGAGCAGAATGCTGTCATTTTGCCAGACTGTTTGAATTTTACACCATTTCCAAAGACAGGACTGCATGAAACTCTCGAGATTTAATAGTAGCACATACAGACTATCTGTGTTTGAGTAGGTTGCCCTGGGCAAGTCACTGCCCTCAACAAGTCACTTGGAAAGTCTGTATGTGCTGTCCTTCTGTACAAGTCAAATCCTCTATTAGTTGTAAAGAGAGTTATAAAAATTATAAAAGTTAATTAGTGAAAAAGATTAGTGGCTTGCTAGTGAATTTTGATATCTAGCCCTCCTGTTTGATTTTCTTCTAGTGGTCAATTTGAATCAAGCAGAAGCCTCAGTAGATAAAAGAAACTGTATATTTGTTGAAAAGTAAAGTTAGATGTATTTTGAAAGCTTCTGACTTATACATCTACTATTATACATATATTATACATCTACTAAGATTTCTATGTTTTCTAGATTGGCATAGCTCCTCTTTATACCCACTGGACCCAGTGTGGAACAGTTAGAATTTACCAGGAGATTACCACCCTGGCTACGTTGAGACTAACGTTTAAGTTTATAGGAAGGATCATACTAGTTTGCCCTCTAGCAGTGTGACCCTTTCAGTATGCAAAGAACAAGATACTCAGAATTACCCTGGTGCAGGTAATAAATAAGAAGGACCTTGTGGGTACCATCTAGATTACATGATGGCCCATGAAATTGGAGATGTATTATTTAATACCAGCCCCCTCTCTCCAATTTTTTTTTTGCAGTTTTGGGTCACACCCGCAATGCTCAGGGTTTCTCCTGGCTCTGCACTCAAGAATTACTCCTGGTGGTGCTTGGGGGACCATATGGAATGCTGGGGATCGAACCCGGGCCAGCATGGCCTCCTGTGTGCAAGGCAAATGCCCTACCGCTGGACTATTGCTCCGGCCCTCTCTCCAATGTTTTATATAAGAGATAATCTCGGAAGAAGAATTAGCCCTTGGTATAATCCTTTGCTTATACCTATAATAGGGTGTGGCACCACCCTTCTATACTCCTCTACTCTCTAGAACCTGTTTAGGGTTCTTTGTTGACAAGACCTCCGCTGAAGTTAGGATTACTTTGGGCCCTTGTGCATGGTCTAAGTTCTGACCAGAGTTAAGGTCTTCTGTTATATTGGATTGCGGTACTATTCCAATATAACAGAGCTTTTTGTACTATTAAAAAGCCCTTTTGGAACTGCACCAGGATCGTGAGTTTTCATCCAATCCCCGTTGACCTCGGAAGTAGAAGAGAACTTCTGTCTTGGTACTGTTGGGAACCCCAGCGGCTCCCCGACAGTATAGCCCAGTAATTCCACTGCTGACAGGCACATACTGCAATTACAATGAGGAGAAATTAAACTGTCTACAAAACCATTAGGGGGAACAACAGCACAATCATACAAACAGCACCACAGGACAGTTAAGTCTTGTTGTTAATACTATATAGAAACAATATCACCTACAATATCATCATCATCATTTGTATCATTTGTCTTTCCCTTATTCATCGATTTGCTCGAGCGGACAATAATAACATCTCCATATGTGCTGTCACATACTAGTGTAGCCCAAGGGCATCTGCTTGCTCCAGGAACACATAAAGCCTCAAACCAATCCTTGAGGTCATGGGAATGAGGTTTATAACTGTTATTGGTTTTTGGCATATCAAATACAACATGGGTAGCTTTCCAGGCTCTGCCATGCAGGAGAATGATCATTACAGTGTATAAATGTGAAAGATCCTGGGAAGGACCAGGTCCTAACTTCCATTATTTTCTAAGAATGTCGCATGGTTGCTCTGTGGCCATGGGCCAGCACAGCTGTGGGTCTGGAGTGTCTCTCTTCTGGTTGCTGGGTGTGGTGACTGGGAGCTTGCAGCTGCACCCTTCAACATGGAGGTGGAGGAATGGGAGGAGGAGCCCAAATTCCCGCTACAAGTCTGGCTAGTGTGGCTCCCCCCCCCCACACACATTTGAGTGAACCCTAGGAGCTAAGTTGGACTCAGTCAGGGACTGGCCGAGCCATTTACCATCCTCTGGAACTTCATGGGCTGCTCCACGTGGTGCCAATCTGCGCAGCTGTGGGTCTGGAGTGTCTCTCTTCCGGTTGCTTTTATGGTTTCTGCGCCTGTTTTCAATATGCCAAAAACAGTAACAATAATGGACCTCATTCTCAACGAATGGAGATGTAACTGGCACCCATTCAAGCAAATCGATGAACAATAGGGAAGACAAGTGATACAAGTGTTATCATATATATGATATAAATCATATATCATATATCATATATCATATATCATATATATGTTCCTTGCTCTCCCTGTGCCCAGCCGTTCATGAGGCAGTCGGGAGGCATGGCGGGTTCTCACCCTGGCCCACCACCTCGGCAGAGCCTCACGACAAGCCAGACCACCCCCTCACTCCACGGGCGCCGCCATTTTCCACATTTGGACTTCCCTCTCTTCAGAACTCCACCCAGCAAACCAGCCCATCACAGCCCGGATCATCGGCACCCACCCTGCAGCAGTTTTTTCCTCAATCCTGCCCAGGTATGCTGGTCCAGAGACTCTCAGACATGGGGCAGAGCTGTTCCTTGCTCTCCCTGTGCCCAGCCGCTCATGAGGCAGTCGGGAGGCATGGCGGGTTCTAGCCCTGGCCCACCACCTCAGCAGAGCCTCACGGCAAGCCAGACCACCCCCCTCACTCCACGGGCGCTGCCATTTTCCACATTTGGACTTCCCTCTCGTCAGAACTCCACCAGAAGACCAGCCCATCGGCCGCGCGGTTCATCAATAAATGCTTTATTTGGAGGTGTTTAAAAGAGTTTGCCTCCCGCTTGGCAAGCCTGGCAAGTTTCTTGTGTTGTATTTGATATGCCAAATTCCAGTAACAATTATATTAGGTCATTCCCATGACCTAATATAATGGTTTGAGGCTCTTTATGTTCCTGTAGCAAGCCGATGCCCCTGGCTCTACTGGCATGAGACAGGACATATGGAGATATTACTGGTGCCCGCTCTAGCAAATAGATGATCAACAGGAAGATCGTGGATCGTGATCATATATCATATATCATATATCACATATCACATATATTATATATCATATATATCATATATACTATGTGTTGATGCTTACTGTCTGCTCCTTACTCTCAAATTTTAAGTGACTTTTTTGAGCTAATTTACATCCTAGATCAGTGCTGGTTTCTGGATCAATATTTGTGCAAAGGTGTAGAAATGTTGAAAACCAGTGGTCCACCATACTTGTATAACTGCCATTCCACAGGTCAGTCTGTAGATATACAAAGGAAGAATACTGTGCTACATATCCCTGGATGTATAATAAGACCAGTGTATGGTAGTCATTCAAGAAATATTTTATATAAATATATAGATGAGGCTTAGAAGAGGATTAAAGAGAAAAACAAATACTACACACACTTATAATAGTAAAGTTACTGATAAGAAAATTAACAAAGCAATCAAAACATATATTCAGTGAATGAAAATAAACCTGCAAAATGTTTGACAAAGATTCATAATTAGAATATATATAGATCACAGAGAAAACATGAATCACTATCAAGGATTAGGAAACAAACAACAATTAAGTTGGAAAATAAGAATAAAAATAATAGCCAGTGAGACATTTTAGAATGGTTATAGTTAAATAGAAAATGTGTAACTATGGAATAAATATTGGCTAATGAACAATAAAGACTAATGGTTTATGGTGGAATAATAACTACACTCAGAACTTTTAAAAAAAATAAACAAAAATTAAAAAAGACATCCAGAGGAGCTAGAAGACTTAATGAATTAAACTAAAAGAAAAAATATTTTAAAAGATAATTAATGGCCTTCTGCAGAACTGAAGAAACAACTTCATAGGCCAAAGACTCATAGAAAAGAATACATTTTACCCCAAAAGCCTGCATAGTGGAAGAACTAATGCAAAAATGTAATATTAAAAACTATCAGAGATGTCTATAAAATCAGGTCTCTGTAAAATAATATATTGACCTAAATAATCACTCATCATCCTGCTTTGGCAATAATGATGCCTAATGTCCACACACGCAAAGAGCTAAGACTTCACTATATAGAGGAAAAGCTTCACAAACCCGAGATGTTCTATGTAACTATACCTGTAGTCAAGCATGAAGGCAAGATATAGCATTTTTAGAAGGCAAATGTTGAGAGGTTTACACTCCTAATTGCTATTTAGAAGAACTGGGGATGAATCTCAGAGAAATATATAAAATAATAGTAATCTCAAACTAAGATGTGGAATAAAAAGATCTACTATAAAATTGAGAAAGAAAATAATAAAATAATTCCTATAAAGAAGGACATGGATAAAGTGTCAGTACATTTAATTAACTCTGAATATAAAATTAGTGACTGTGGAGAAGCCGTGCAAAACTCTAAGAAATAATTATGGTGATGAGGACTAGAATTCGGTTGTAAATAGTGTGCTCTAAGATATTTACTATGCTCAGGAAAATATTTAAAAAGTCATTGTAAAATTTATACTTGTGTATGTGAAGAAATATTAAAGCATCCATGAGGAATCATAAATACAATCATAAATACATAAATACATCCTCTGTTACCCCGGGAGGATATATTTCAAGACCCTCAGTGGATACTGAGAACTCCTGAGAGCACTGAAGCCTTCAGGCACAGTGCTTCTTCCTGGGCTAAAACCTATGATGAAATCTAACCTATGAATTAAGTAAGATATTATTGATACTCGGTGCTGACCTCTGTCGCTGTCCAGAGTCAGGGACGCTCTCCTGTTTGCCAAGGCATCAAAAACCAATGGGCTGAACAGGTAATGCAATTTGGAGACTACTACTGGACTAGAGCCATTACCAACTGGATCCCCACGGGATGTCAAAAGATCACCTGGCCGCCCACCTACAAGATGGTCAGACTTCTTTGTCAAGACCCTGAACAAATGGTTTGAGTCTCTTTGTATTCTTGAAGCAACTAGATGCCATTGGGCTACGCCGCAACTGATAGGGTCAAATGGAAATGTTACTGGCGCCCGCTCGAGCAAATCGATGAATAACAGGATGTCAAGTGATCAAGTGATTATTGATACTTATTAATGAAATGGAATAATTGGCATTATGTACAGCAATATAAGTTATCTGATTGTGGACTCTATCTCAAAATACCTCATGATATGTAATGCAGCTTTTTGTAGACTGCAATCTACTATAGACAACTAAAATAATCCACAGTAAGATCTGAGGACAAATGAGAACTAGTGTGTGACAAACCTATATCCTAATAGAAATAAAGGAAATTAAAACTACTGTAGGGATCGGCGCAATAGGACAAGGTAGGGAGCTTGCTTTGCACATGCCTGACCCAGATTTGATCCCTGGAATCCTTATGGTCTCCTTAGAACTGCCAAAAGTAATTCTTGGGTTCAGAGCCAGGAGCAAGCACTGAGCATTACCAGCTGTGACCACCCCCCCAACAAAGAGTACAAATGGTTAATAAATTATTCTAAATATGCGAATGACTAGTGTTACATAATATTGCTTAATAGTAAATTAACATCTACTTATCAAAAATCAAAGTAAATATGTTAATATATCTAACAATATATCTTTAGAATACTGAAGCAGACTAATATCCTTTTTTTTTCCAAATTAGAAACATCCAATCATTTATGGCAGATTTTTAAAATCAGAAATGAAGAAATTCATTAAAAATGATGATCAAGAATTGATATATTTTTCCAGCTGTGTTTTGTGTATATGTATTCAAATATAGAAACTTACTGTTTTAAAAAATTGTTAATTTTTTTTAAACTAACTAGGGTGCAAAAATGGAATAGCAATAAAGGCAAGCAACAAAAGTTGGATTTGAGCCCTGGCATCACACTGTCTCCAAACACTGCTGGGTGGCCCTGGAGGCCCTCGACATCACCAATGTGACTCGGGTATCCCCAATATCATGGACCCTAGGAGTAGCACATTCCTGGGTCATTGCCTTGAATTTCCTCTGGTTGAATGAGTATAGCTAGGGGGGCCAGAGAGCTTCCCATCAGCACCTGGGGAGTACCCTCTCCTCCATAACACAAAATCACTCCACTTGTATATAACATATCCATCCTTACCTCTTTGCACATGAACATTTGTAACATCCATAATTTCAAATAGATGATCAACTAGTTCAAAAAGTTGATGTTGATGAGGCCATGTTTTCTTTCTATAATGCAGTTAGATACTGAGAGGAAAACAGAAGAGGTGAATGGTTACATAGCATCTGGTAACTAGCTAAAGTAAGGGAAAGCTTTACTTTGAGGAACGGTTCTTCTTATTGACTGAATATGGCAATCTCCCAGGTGACTATTCTAAGTGCTGATGCCTGGATCTCACCTCAGCAGTTTGTTGAAATCACTCTTTGGGCCAAGTAACACAGGATTCAAATACAGAGTCCAAGCTGAACAGTGATGATTTAGGACCTGGCAATCTCTCTGCAGCCTTTGCGTATTGGTATCACAAAGACAAGCTTTTGCTCCTTCTCAAAAAGTTACCAAGATGCCATCTTCAGCAGTGGACTAAGAAGCACTTGATGGATTCACCACAGCATTTGTGAAATGGCCTTCAGTCACTGTGACCAAGTCTCCATCTGGCTTTTATTTTCCTGGTTTGCAATGAAGTACACACACACACACACACACACACACACACACACACATCTTTAATTGACCCCCCATACAGGCGTTCTTTAACAGGGAGCAGTTATGGTCTCCATATGCCAAGGGGTTTCAGTCAATCATTTTGTCTGTCCACTCATGGGAAGGAAAGTAATAGACACACGCAAGCATCTCTCCTTGGCCTAATCAAAAGGCCAAACATGACCGAGATGAAGATTTCCCTGAAGATGGGTGAACTGGAGTGAAATCCAAATGTTCTGGAGTTAGCCAAAAGCAAAGATGGATGATGAAAATTTTCAGTAATAGAATTCTATGTGGTTTGATAAATTGCAAGTAATAAAGTAAAATGTAGGACTATGTGGGCTTTGAAATTAGACATATTGGGAACAGGTCCCAGCTCAGTTAATTATAAGCTCTGTGACCTTGGGCTCATTACTCATTTGTAAAATTTGTGACATTTAAATCAGATGAAGCAGATAAACTGCTCTGCCCAGTTTCCAACGCTTCGTATGAGGCACACAGTTTGCATTAGTATTGTTATTTTATTATCATTTGGTAATTTAGCAAAGATATATATCCAAAGGGTCAGACTGAAATCAGTTTCTGAAAGTGAATGTGACTTTCTTTCATTAGAGGGGCAGTAGGTTGATTCAGGAACTATGTTATGTGTAAAATGAGAAACATAAGACAGAGAGGAAGACGCTTTTAGCACCTAGCAAGATCATTACAGAACTTTATGGACAATGATCTCGCTTTAGTAAAAGAAAAGTCATGAGGGCTAGAGATGCCGCTTAGTGGTAAGAGCAACTGCCTTGCATGGGTGAAGCCCTGGGTCCAATCCCCCCAACCACAAACAAGGGCAGCAAAACTTGTTATTCCAAATGGGGAGGGAGGTGCTCCAACATTCCAGGGTGGTGACTGGTAAGTGATGGTTTCATCATTGCATTCCGTTATCAGGGTAATTAGAACAAAAAATGCTGTGAAACTTTGAGTGACATTGTAGCCAAAAGCAGTGAATATTGTCCATTACTCTCAGATAAAGCAGGTACCAGTGCATTATACAAATGCTTCCTTAACCACTGCAGCCTAGATAAGGAGATGCCATACTCATATTTTGCTGTGGGTCTAACAGGCTCCCTTTCTGATAATCCAGCCTTTTGAAACACTCCTTTCTGTCTTCCTCTCTCTACATTTTTGTGGTCAAACAAGTTCTTTTTCTCCACTCATAGATAAGCAGGAAACCACATATTTTTATTCTGTGCTCTGCTTAAAGGACTGTAGCTCAGGCAGTAACACCTATGCGGTGTCCCTGCTATTTGCACTGTGCCATATGTTAGGAGTGTGGAGAGAAAGACAGTTCCTGCTCTTAACTATGTGTTAAGTCAAAAACTCAACTATCCATAACTTCGTACATCACAAATTTTTAATAAAATTAATCATTTTAAGAACCAAACAAGGAGCCGGAGTGATAGTCCAGCGGGTAGGGTGTTTGCCTTGCATGCGGCCGGCCCGTGCTGTTCCGGGTTCGATCCCCAGCATCCCATATGGTCCCCTGAGCATCGCCAGGAGTAATTCCTGAGTGCAGAGCCAGAAGAAACCCCTGAGCATCATTACCGGGTGTGACCCCCCAAAAAAAAAAAAAAAGAACCAAACAAAAGAACACAGTATAGGGGTGGAAGAAAACAGACTCTGGTGAGTGGTGCAGTGCTGGAGGAATGTAGGTATGGGACTGTCATTAATAGTTTGTAAATCACAGCACCTCAATAAAGATTTCTTTAAAAACCCACAGACAGTATGGAGGAAAAACATGAAACAGATTAGGCACTGTATGCAGAGAAGAGGAGCCCACGCCAGGCTTGATGCAGGAAAGATTTTCTGGGAGAAGGTGGGGTGGGCTTTGAGCTGAAGCATTGGTAGAAGTTAGCAAAGTTTGGGGGGGAAGTAATGCCTCTGAAACTTATGTAATGGCACTTTCGAATCCAGAGAGGAGGTAACAAAATATATTTTCCAGTAGGGCACCTTTGTAGGAGCACCATTTAATGAGAAATTAAAGTTCTTTGACATTATTCTGAAGACAGTAAAATACCAGTGCAGTTGTACTTTTTGGCAATATAATCACCAGAGTTGGGTAACCATGGAGTGTTTGAATTGTGGCAAGTCCTAAATGAACTGTGCTGAAATGTAACATATTCTCTCTCTAATCTCAGACTTAGCACTAGAAAGTATATAAGGTCTCTCAATAATTATAATGAGGGCTACATATTAAAATGATAGTATTTTGATATATTAAGTTACATAAAAACTATTATTAAAATTAATTTCACTTGTTTGTTTTTACTATTTCTACTAGAGAATTAAAATTATACATGTGGCTTCCATTCAATTTCTATTGAACAATATTTTATTAAAGGCTGTATAAGAGAATATATGATCAGATTTAGCAATATTTTTTCAGAGATGGATAAATCCTTAATATGATAAACATTTTGAATGTGAAGAAACACTAAGCACCAATAGCGCTTCTATTAAAATTAGAAACCAGCAAAGAACTCACCATCAATAAAAACAGTGACAACCAACCCACAACCAGAGAGCTCTGTCTTGCTTTTTATTTTTATTTTGTTTTTCACAGGAGGTGTTAGTACTTCAGGCTAAGAGAAAGAATCAATAGCATAAACATTGGAAATGAATATATAAAATTATCACTATTGCAGATAATATGATTACGCATTTGGCAAACCTACAAGAATAAAATGAAAGCTATTGCAAATAATCAGAGAATTCAATAAAGTGGATGAGAACAATGTTAATACACTGAGATCTATAACTTTCATAAATACTAATAACAGAATATATAGGGCAAAAGTTGTTCTGAGTCAGAAATATCAGTCTTATGTACAGTGGAAGAAAAGACTCAACTTAAAATTTCAGCAAAATAAGAAAATCTCAACCTATATGAAAGAAAACTATAAACTAGTGTTTTGACAGTTGACCAAGTTGAACATGATCAGGAAGAGACAGACCATGTTTTTTGGATAGAAAAAAAAAAAGTCTTCGTGAATCGTACTTTTTCTTTACACTTTTATTTTGAAAAAATTGCAGATTCTCAGGAAGTTGGATGAAATGATACAGAAAGATTTTATTTTACCCAAGTACCTTCAGTAATAGTACAGGGCAAAACCGTTGGACAACGTCACAAACAGAATATTGGCATTCAGCGATGTCAACATGATACAGTGATTTTAATGTGAAACACAGGGGGTTCTCATGTTATGTTTTGTTGTAATCACACCACCTTTCTTTTAATCCCTAACCACTGACAACTAAACAATCTATTCTCCATTTCTATGATTTTATCGTGTTAGGCAGTTTTATAAAGAAGTCATTCAATATACAAACTTTGAGATGGAATATTTCACTCAGCATAATCATCTGAAGATTTAACCAGAGATACATGCATCAATACTTTATTCCTTTCAGTTACTGAGTTGTTTTGCCTGATTCAGATGCTCTATAGTTTGCCAAAAATATTCACACATTGATGGACATTTGAGTGATTTCCAGTTAGGGGCTATTTTGAATACAGTTGTTATATACTTGCTGCATGCAGATTTTTGTGTTATCCAATTTTTATTTATGAGAGATAAGTGCCGAGACAGGCAATTGTTGGATCTTTTGGTAGCTCCATGTTAACTTTAAAGAAAAACACATGCCAAAATTGTGGAAATATTTCCTAGAATGAGTATGTCATTTTATATTCCTATCAGCAATGTCTGAATGACTTTATTTCTTAAGGCCCTCACCAGCATTTGATGTCACTGTTTTATTTTTTAGCTCCAGTTATGGTTTAAATTTGCAATTCCCTGATAATTAATTAGGTTAAATGTTTTGTCTTTTTTTATGGAAGCAGAGTGGGAACAATAGATGGTGAAAGACAGGAGTAGGTGAGATCTGATATACAGAACTGTGCTCACTGCAGTGTGGGGACAGGGTGAGGGTCTGTGGAGGTGAATTTTGACATAATGGTGGAGGCAAGCAGACACTGGTGGATGGTGCAGAGTTAGGACATTCCACGTATGAAACCCTATCATCATTGGGATTGTAAATAACGGTGATGCAAATGAAAATATTTTTAAAAATGGTCTTGTAATATGCACATTTGTCTTTGATAAAATATTTTCTCATGTCTCTGTCCATTTTCAAGGATTTTTATATTTTCTATGGAAGTATGAGATTTACCTATATTCTAGAAATGAATTCTTTGTTGAATAAATGATTTAAAATATGTCCATCCGCTCTGTAGCTTATCTGTTCATCTTGTAAATACTTTTGCAGCCTATCCTGTTAGATCCCCAGTAATCCATATGGTCCCTTGAGTATGCCAGGAGTAATTCCTGAGTGCAGAGCCAGGAATAACCACTGAGCATTGCTGGATATGATACAAAATAGTAAAAAAAAAAATCTCAAAGAAACAAATAAAGATAAAATGTTGATGAATGTTAACTGATAAACATTTATTTTCATTTTTACTTAGCTTTAGGTAGTCCATGAATTTTAAAACTCGTTTACTAAATGCTTAGGTATTTGCATAGGAACAACTCCCTTTTCCCAAAAGTTTTATGATTTACATTTAAGATTGAACTCTATTTTGTTACTATTTTCAAGATAGGTTGTTGAGATTTTTGATTTTTTAAAAAATACCTCTTGGCATGTTTTTATGTCTATCGTTATCCTTGTTACCACACTCTCATATTGGAAAGGCCACTTTTGCATGTTTGTCATAAACTAGGGGATCACATTTGTATGAATTATTTCTTGATACTTTGTTTTGTTTCATGGATTAATGGACATATTCCTCCAACCACATTATATATTTGTGATTACTATCTATGATAAGTATCAAAGTAAGATATCATTTCAATCTTATTTTTTGCAGGAAAATACCCTGGTGGGTATATTTTGTCTCCGAAATAGACCCTGGAGACTCAAAAAACACACAGCGGAAACACTATCTGCACTTCTATATTTATCGCAGCTCTATTCACGATAGCCGGAGTCTGGAAACCCTAAATACCCGAGAACAGAAGACTGGCTAAAGAAACCATGATACATTGATACAATGGAATACTATGCAGCTGTCAGAAAAGACAAAGTAATTAAGTTTACCTGCAAATGGATGGAATGGAGACTATTATGCTGAGTGAAATTAGTCAGAAGGAAAATATTATATAGAATGACTGCATTTATTAATGGGATTTAAATATATAGCAGTGTTCTACTAATTGTGGGAAATGTTAACGCCAGACTAGAACTGACCAGTTAGTGTACACAAAGGGATTTACATGATACTATCTAAATATCTGTATGGGGGGCCAGATCGATAGTCCAGCGGGTAGGGCGTTTGCCTTGCACACAGCCAACCTGGGTTCAATCCCGGCATCCCATATGGTCCCCAAGCACTGCCAGGAGTAATTCCTGAGTGCAGAGCCAGGAATAACCCCTGAGCATCACTGGGTGTGGCCCAAAAAGAAAAAAAAAGAAATGTCTGTATGGAAGCCACAAAAGAGAGAGAGAGAGAGAGAGAGAGAGAGAGAGAAAGAGAGAGAGAGAGACAGAGAGACAGAGAGACAGAGAGAGACAGAGAGACAGAGAGACAGAGACAGAGAAGAAAAGGAAAAGTGCTTGCTATAGAGGCAGGCTGGGGGAGGTTGGAGAGAATTTGGGGCCACCGGTGGTAGGAATAGGGCACTGGTGGAGGGGTGGATGCTGGAACAATGTACGACTGAAACCCAATCATGAACATTTTTGTAATTGTGTATTTCATGGTGGTACTATAAAAAATTAAAAAAAAATAGATAAAAAATTAAAATAGCTTATTGATTTGCAGTTTAAAAAAACAAAATTATTTAAAAAGTGATTCTATATCCTTTACTCTACAAAAAATTTCAGACTAACCCTATATCTATAAAAAAAATCTTACTAAAATTTGATAGAATTTTGTTAGACCTGTGTATCAATTTTGAGAGAATTATAATTCTTACTATGTTGACTATCCCAAATGATGGACATGGTATTTTAGTTCTCTTTGGTTTTGTAAAAGTTAGCTTTTATGGTCTTTAATATTAAACATAATTTTTATTTTTTTGTGATCGTCAACTGTGGGGAAATGCTGGGGTGCCCCGGAAAAAATCTGGGAGCAGGGTCAGGGATCCCCTTCTGTCCCAGGGATCAGTGGCCAGTGGATGGAGAAAGACACAGAAGTTTCAAACTGCTTTACTTAACACAGGTTCTTGCATATGAATCAGAACTAGGAAAACCCTCCAACTTAGGGTTTCCGTTGGGCACCAGCCACGTGTAGGCCAAGATGGCTGCCACCACGTGTTGAGGGCCTGCAGAGAGAGGGAGACAGTGAGGCAGCACCAGCAAAAAGGGGGAAAAGGAGGAAGAGAGAGGAAGCAGGCTAGTTTTATATTCCTGCAACCCAGACTTCCCTCCAAGGGAAAGTCATCAGGGTCAAATGCCCTCAGGTAATTTCTCCCAGGACCTCACCTAGACCCTTTGAGATGTTAATATTGCCGGGTCCAAGATCTGCCTTGGAAGTGCCACTACAGTGGGGAGGGACTTCTGAGAGGAACTGTATCTCAGAGTACAAAGGCATGCCTCTGTACCAAAGAATATTCTATAGCCAGTTAAATATTTCTCCAAGCCTTCACAAAAGTCTCATCTTTACCTCATGGTTGTTCTGTATATCATCAGCCTTTGAGTTATCAGAGAGCCATGCTTGCTTGCTTGAAGGCAAACAGCCTTTCTCTCTACTGTAATTACTTAAGAGATCCAACGTGGCCAGGCAGATATACTGGTAAGATTTAGCTAGTCCCATGATGATTGTGGTAGCATGAGAGAATATTTATACCAGCCAGTATAGCCATTGTCAGATAAACTACCACATTCAAACTGTCCTCCTTCTATTTACAAAGTGACCTGCAGGAGACAACTCCAGGCCAGATGAAGAGGCTCTGGGCAGCAGTGTACTGCAACAGTCAATGACATTAAACATTTTTAATTTCAGTGTCCATACATTTATTATTTGCTTAATAACATACTATTGAATTGTGTATGCTTAGCTTTTATCTTATGAAATTGATGAATGTCTATTTATTGATTCTAGAATTTTAGTTATTGGTTGTAGATTCCTTAGATTTTTTACTCAGACAATTACACTATCTGCAAATAAGGACAGATATATGTATTTCTTTCCAATGTATGATACTTTTCATTTTCTGTTCTTGCTTTATTTCCCTGGCTAGGACTTAGAGTCCTGTGTTAAATAAGATCTATGTTAAATGAGAAAGTACATTTTTGCCTTTTCCTAATCTTAGGAGGATAACACTCTTTCAACTTTATGCATATTAGCTATAGTTTTAAAAATTATTTATGGTGTGAATTTTTTTAACAAAATCATACTGGGAAAGTTACCTTCTGTTCCTATTTATTATGTTTTAATGAATGGGCATTAATATTTGTCAAATGATTTTTACGTCAAGTGATAAACCATGTTTTTTTTGGGGTTCTTTAGTCTGTGAATTATTTTGGTTTATTTTGGAATATTAGGTTATTTTGTGTTTCTGAAATAAAATACACTTGTCCATATAAAATATGAATTGCTGTATTTGATTTGTTAATGTTTCATTACGGAGTTTTCCATCTGGGGTTTGGAGCGACAGTTCAACGGACTGAGCACATGCTTTGCATGCAAGAGGCCCAGGTACAATCTTTGGCACCTCATGGTCCCCAAAGCACCTCTAGGAGTGACTAAAGCATATATGGGTGTGGTCTCTACAAGAAACCTCAGAATTGTTTGTATTTATATTCTCTAGGGAAATTTGCCTGATTTTAGTCCAGATGTGTGAAATAATGGCAGTGAAAATGAGACCCATGATGTGACGAATGACTGAGGAAGTTTAAATACACTTATGCTTCCCCTTACGTACAGCTATTTTCCATTAAGAAAAATAAAATTAGTTGTTGAGATTTTTCTTGTATTAATAACAATATAATCATTCAAGTCAACTGTTTTTATAATAGGATCATCTAATTAACTGATATAATCTCAAATTGTTGACCTTCTTTTAAAAATACTAACAGCATGCTACTATCTCAAAGCCTACAACATTACCTCAAATTATAAAATGCCTGCACTGATTCTTTGCTTGCCAGGTGTACTCATTAATCCCCAAATCAGGGGGCGTTTAGCATGTCTTAACTCCCAATTTTTACAATATGGCAGAATGAAAACCCTTGATCTATATTTTTCATTTTTCTAAAATCTAATTTGTAGATTTGATTTCTATTATTTCTATGTAAGTGGCTAAGAAGCTTGGGTAATTAATTTTCTCTTTTTACAAAATAATTATACAAATTAATTTTATCTTATAGATGAGTAGAGCTTCTTAGAACTCTTGGCTTTTCATTTCATGATGTGTCTATCTAAAGATATTCTTACCTAGTATTAGAAGATGAAAATCACAGGTGTTAGGGCTGGAGAGCTAGTACAGCAGGTAGGGCTTTTGCCTACATATGGCTCACCCAAGTTTGATCTCATATGATCCCCCAAGCTCATCAGGAGTGATTCTGATCATAGAGGCAGGGGTAACCCTGAATAGTACTGGTTGTGGCCCATAAACATAAAAAGAAAATTTTAATAAAAAGAAGAAAATCAATCAAAGGTATTACCCCAGTGGAGGATGTTCTGGTTCCTGAAATCTCTAATCAATTTGTTTTTAGCTTGATAGATGCTAAAAAGAGACAGATGCCTGTTGGCTGTTTAATTTCTAAAGATCTATAATGGTAGATAATTTTCAAGTGAGCAAAACCTGAGCAGCACATTCTGGTAATGAGATGGGAAGTCGTGTAATGAGCAGAGTTTAGGACATGAAAACATGATGAAGGGAGCTACTTTCCAGCAGATGGTAGGTGAGTGCAAAGAAGAAGCATGTTGGGAGTGAGATGATCCCAGGCATTGCGGGACCACAGAGCTCAGGTGTGCTGTCAGAGGGTCATCTACTCCTTTCTCTCTCCTCCTTATATGTAGAATGACCTAGAGAACAGGATAGAATTTAGCTACTAGATATCAGGGGAATCTGAGTGACCCAGAGATATGGCCTTAATATTTCAATATTTTATTTTGAAGAATTTTTAATGTATAGAGAGTTCAAAGAAAAAATGCCAGTGATTTAGAAATAACCAACTTCTCAGCTGCTCAGAAATGATACATAAATTTTGTTTAACTTCCCTTACACTTAAAAATGAAATAGTGTAATGATACTGGAAATTATACTGGAAATTATACTTCCCAGGGTCCCTATTCCATCAGACCACCAAAATAGTGGTTTGCATTTGTGTTTTATATGTGAGTGTATGTGAATTATCCAATATTGGTTCTCATTTCTTCTTTTTTCTTGCTTATTCATGTCTTCATTAAATGAGAAATGGAATCCATTTCCTCTGTCTCTGAATCTGGGCTAGTGATCTAGATTGGTCAATAGATGAAGTAGGGATAACATATGGAGGCCTGCACCCAAGAATTAAATTTGAGAACTTCTTATTCCTATCACTGTATCACTGTTTTCCCGTTCATCATCGATTTTTTTCGAGCGGTCACCAGTAACATCTCCATATGTCCTGTCTCATGCTAGTAGAGCCCAAGGGCATCTGCTTGCTCCAGGAACATAAAGAGCCTCAAACCATTCCATCAGGTCATGGAAATGAGGTCTATAATTGTTACTGGTATTTGGCATATCAAATACAACACGGGTAGCTTGCCAGGCTCTGCCGCGCGGGTGGCATACTACTCTAGAGTCACCTCTGATCATAGAGGTAGTATTTATATCTGTTAGAATAACCTTCAAAACTGATTATAAGGGAGCCAGATAGAGTCCAGCAGGTTAGGCACTTGCCTTGCCTGTAGCTGATCTGGATTCAATCCCAACATCTCATATGGTTCTCCCCAGCCCCATCAGAAATGATCCCTGAGCACAGCCAGGTGTGGCCCCCAAAATAAACAAGTAAAAAGGTATGCACAGGGGCCAGAGAGACAGTCCAGAGAGTAGGGTGCTTGTCCTGCATATCTTCTTATTCCTACATCTGAAAAAAGCAGATATCATGAAAGAAGTCACCTATACCTAGTTCATTTTGGTCTTGGGGCCATACTTGACTACATACTCCTGACTTGGTACTCAGGGATCACTCCTGACTGTGCTCAACAAGCCGCACATGGTGCCTGTGAATTGAGCAAGATCTGCTGTATGTAAGACAAGCACCTGACCCTCTGAGGATCAGTTAATCCAAACCCTTGATGCCACATTTTTAAGAAGGAAACTCAAGTTTCCTCTGGGAAAAGATCATGGGAAATGACATCAAACATGTGAATGAGTTCTTGTAACTCTTAGTTCAACACATCTGCCAGATGAACTCAGCTGAGTGAGATACTTCATCTAATGCCACACTGAGCGAAGACACATCTGGCCGAGCCAGGCATAAAAAAATAATTATGAGATAAATTGACAAGGTACTATTTTAAACCATTATATTTTAGGATGGTTTATTATGTGGTAATTGAAATATAAGTATAATGCATTAATGTCAATAAAATATTAATATTACACAAAAATTAAACTCAATAAAATATTAATATGACAATAAAAATATCTATTATCAGCCAACTAAACTTCTATCAAACTACCCTTTGGTTAGAAAAACTTGTCTATTGTCTATTATCAGCCAACTAAACTTCTATCAAACTACCCTTTGGTTAGAAAACTTGTCTATTGTTTGGACAAATTTAAAAATACAACTACCTGCAGGCAACTGAGGGAGGCCAAAGTAGCTATGTCTAGAGAAGATGTGACATTTGGGAGAAAAATGAGGTTCTACAATTTTATACTTCATGATTTATGTCAGCAGGAGTATAGGCCCTGGTCTGCACCCATACAGGGAAGTTAAAAAGTCTGGTAGAATGCTTTCAGACATTTTGACTTCAAAACCATTTTAGAGATTGGGACCATCACTTTTGCTGTAAAATGAGGAGCAGATCTAAGAAAGGACAGAACCAGAGATAGAATCCAAACTCTCTATATAAAGTCTTTCCAAATCTCTGACCACTGAATCACTTATGCATGGAAAAGAGCTTAAATGAGCTGGCTAGGGCTAAGAGAGCTGAACTTTGAGCTACTGTCCAAGAGATAGAATTTGCATCTGGCACCTAACCATGCTAACTTCTACTAAAGCAAACAAACAACAGATCTTACTCTTTGAAAAAACACTGAAAATTGTACCAACTCCATTACTAATCAATGAGAATATCCAGGAGAAAACCATAAATCACTGAATGTTTAAAGGAACAGGAGAATGAGATATATCCTCAAGGTCACAATACCTCTTCCAAGAGCAGAAGCTCACATAAGTCTGTGCTTTCTAGGTTATAGGTCATATTTGGTGCTTTCCTATGTTTTATACTAATCCTCATAGCATTTGTATTATTTGATGCTGTAGAATGGAGTCAAACAATAATAATTAGGACAACTGAGCAATAGCTCAAAAAAAAAAACTCAGAAATCAGTTTAGGTGTTTCAAACACTATGTGTGTGTGTTGTGTGTGTGTGTGTACAACATTAAGCTATTTAAACTCTGGGAAAAGGCACTTAACCAGATACAAGCAACAGTAAGAAGTTGAACTGTCCTGTCCACAGAATGTAAAAAGAATAGTCACCCAATACCCATCTGATAAGAGGTTAATATCCAGGATATATAGGGCTCTGGTAGAACTTTACAAGAAGAAAACAGCCAAACCCATCAAAAAATGGGAAGAAGAAACAACAAGGAAGAAATTTGAATGACCAAAAGGCATATGAAGACATGTTCCTCATCACTAATCCTCAGAGAGATGCAAATCAAAACCACAATGAGATATCTCACACCACAGAGACTGGTACATATCCAAAAGAGCAAGGACAACAAAGGCTGACATGGATGCAGGGAGAAAGGGACTCTCATCCATTGTTGGTGGGAATGTCAACTGGTACAGCCTTTTGGGAAAACAATATGGACATTCCTCCAAAGACTAGAAATTGAGCTCCCATTCGACCCAGCCATACCACTCCTGGGAATATATCCTGGGAAGCCAAAACACACAGCAGAAACACTATCTCCACTTCTATTTTTGTATCAGCACTAATCACAATAGCCAGAATCTGGAAACAACCAGAGTGCCCGAGAACTGATGAATGGATAAAGAACTTTGGTACATCTACACAATGGAATACTATGCAGCTATTAGGAAAAATGAAGTTATGAAATTTGCCTATAAATGGATGGACAGAGAGGATCATGTTGAATGAAATTAGCCAAAAGGAAAAACACAGATATAGAATGAATGCATTTATTTGCATGATACATATATATATATATATATATATATATATATATATATATACCAATATCCAAGGTCAGGCAAAACGTGGATCAGGAGGTCTTGTCAAAGGTGGAATCTACCACAAACGTGTGGGAGCCAGAGGTTAGGTAAGACAGAGAAGGGGAACAGTGTGCTAATAATTGTCGAAAGTGATAATACCAGCCTAGAAGAATCGAGCATTCAATCGAGCCTATAGAATCAAGCATTCAATATAGGGAAAAAGTATACATGATAACCTCTAAATGTATGTATTGCAATCCACGATGTGTAAGAGAGAAAGAGAGAGAGAGAAAGAGAGAAAAGAGATAAAGAACCTGCCATAGAGGCAGGCTAGGGTAGGGGAGAGGGAATTGGGGACACTGGTGGTGGGAAGTGGGCACTGGTGGAGGGATGGGTGCTGGAACACTGTATGACCGAGACCCACACATGAACATCTTTGTAACTGCATATCTCAGGTGGTATAATAAAATATTTTAAAAGTTAAAAATAAAAATAAAGAAGCTGAACTATCCCTAACATGCCTCCTCACATCATCTATTGTGGTTAATTTGGGAGTTCATATTACACAGCTAATATAATCGCCTGATACTAAAACCTGGGTTCATGAAAGAAAAATCTCCTAGCTCATGGTGGCTAGTGAACATCATTGTCAGTGTGGGAGACAATACATCCTAGTCCTATGTCTGAGGCTGCTATGTAAGGAAGAATGACCATTCTTTTCTTATGCCCTTGCAGAAGTATAACCACTGGTAGAATCTATGCTGTAATACTACTTCAAGAGAGTACAGGAAAGGTAGTTTCTTATCATCTAGGTCTTATGGATACAAAGGAAATGTCATATGACCGGGAAATATAAACAGAAATTCTTCAGAACAATTACTATCATTATTTTTCATTGCCAAATTAGGAAATTAGGGAAACATGTTCAAGATCACAATTTAGGAACTGGGAGTTAGCTTTTGCATTCAGAAAGCTAAACTCCAGAGGTGCTAATCTGATGGCTGTTTACTGTTTTTGTTTAAGTGTTGATAATTATAAATGATGTCATAAAATCATTGGGTCCACATACTAATTATCATCTTGGTGATGACCCCCAAATGATTCATGTTAGATTTTCTAAATTACGGTGTTATCACTGAGCCTACCATTATCATTTTAGAATTCAATATTCATATTTGTTTTTCAGAATTATGTCACTGTCAGATTGTAAAACCATGTGACAGCATTTAACTTTTTAATGTGTTGGTAAGTGAGTTTGACAGCATGCAACTTGCACGTTCTAATGTCAAAATGATAATATTTGCTCTGCATCTGCTGTTGTATTCATTAATACGTTAACATTTGTAATGACAAAATTACTCTTTCTCTGCAATGGGCTATAATCAAAAAATATTTTCATGGACTAAGAAATTAATTTGTTGACTTGGTTGATAAATTAGGAATTTAATTTGACATCATGAAAATGATTCTGTGAATGGAATGCCACAGTATCTTAAATGTTGTGGGCTAATGAGAAAACTGTACTGCCAAACACTTCATAATAAATGGTACATTTGAGAGCCAAATGACCTCATGACATGCTTTAGGGACAAATAGTCCTTGGCAGATTGAACAAAAAACTAGCAGTGGGAGAATTGAGTCATCAGAAAATAAACAATGGTATTCCTAAACCAAATTTGAACAAAATACATGATGTGAGACTTCCCACCATATTTAAGTTCTGTGCAAAACTACAGTGCAGGATTTTTATATATGCAATTGAATCTGAGGCTGCAAATAAAGTCATGAGTTCAGGTACAGATAAATAAATTATTGTGTACAAGTGTGTATTAGTTAATAAACTATTGTAGACATCCCTGAGGTTGTCTACTTACACTAATTTCATAATCTACTTTAAGGTATGGTTTGAGTTAGAGAGAGAACACAGTGGGTGAGTCTTTGCACATGGCTGACTGGGGTTTGATTTCAGGCACCAGATATGGTCCCCTGAGATCAGCCAAGAATCATCCTTGACACAGAGCCTGGAACAAGACTTGAGAACTAGAGAATGGCCCCCAAGCAAACAAAAAGTGTTATTAATGAGATTTGTTCTATTCTAGTAAATAATATTTTAATATCTAATCCAAATCACTTATTTAACTTAATACCCCAAGGTAAGTGTTCTGCCTGATAAGTGGCTCATCTTCATATGAGTTCAGTTATTTCAGAAGTTATTTACTTCTATCTTGAAACTAGATTCCCAATATAATTCCCTACATTATTAACATCATCAGCTCTATCCTGCAAAAAGAGAGAGAATATAGGGGCCGGAGCGATAGCCCAGCGGGTAGGGCGTTTGCCTTGCACGCGGCGGCCTGTGCCGCCTGGGTTCGATCCCGGCATCCCATATGGTCCCCTGAGCACCGCCAGGGAGTAACTCCTGAGTGCAGAGCCAGGAGTAACCCCTGAGCATCGCCGGTGTGACCCAAAAGCAAAAAAAAATAAATAAATAAAAATATAAAAAAAAGAGAGAGAATATGGAGGAATATGTGGGTTGGCAAGAAAAGGAACCATTTTGATTAACATCTTTGGTGATCAGAGAGACTGACCACTCTAACTCACCAAAGAAAAATGTTTGAGACCTAGGGAAACTAGAAACTGAAAAGAGGAAACGCTGGAAGCCACAAAGTGAGTTTTTAAGTTAGACCTTATATTTCCCTTGAATTCTTGGTTAGCTCCTGAACCATCTGTGAGATAAGAAGCAGAATTGTCTCTTGCAAAAATAGTGAAAGGAAACCTTACACTAATGAACAAAGTTTTCAGTTTTTCTCTACCTCATAGAGGCAGGTTTTGGATTCTTATCACATGCCCTATGAATAATTAGTAAACACTTTGTGTTTGCATTAAAATGATACCACCGATAAAATAATAGGTCCCAGTATCAAGAGTTGTTTAAAAAATTAGGAAATAACCTGGGAGTACTTTTCTCTAGCTTCAAATCTAATATCCAAGATTACAATAATTTTTCAGCAACTTAATTATCTACTTTAGAGGAAAATAGTCTATCCAGAGCCTTTACAATTTGTTATACACAATATCTTGTATATGTAACAAATAACTCGAGACAGCTATTAGAACAATACATAGCCCCTGCAAACTCAAATGTTCTAATTGGCAGTTAAAAACTTATTGAGGTTAAAGAACTTTAAGAAAATACTTTAAAATAGTTGTTGAAAGTTGTATGACTTCAATAAATCTATTTAAATAACAAGAACAAAATAAATACTTTAAAACCAGAAAATAAAAATGAAATATTAAATTTTTTAATCATTATTTAGGATAAGTCAATTAAAAATGTAGCAGATCATGTGAGATATGTGAAAAAAATGATAAAAATATTACACATTAAATCAAAACTGAAAAAACTGATAAACTAGAAGTCCAGGAAACTTCAATAGGTAAAATAAAAAAAAAATACCTTAACACATTATAGTGTTTGAAAATCAAAGTTAAAGAGATTTTTTAAAAAAAAAATCAATAGTAGGCAGAGAAATATTGCAAATAATGTACAGGGCATGCTGACTGAGTCTTACCAGAAACTGAAAAGATAGAAGTCAATATAATGCCATGTTTAATGTTTGAGAAAAATAATGAATAGTTATTCATTAAATAGAATGTTAACTAGAATTATTTGTTAACTAGAATTATTTGTCCAAATGAAAATTTACTACAAACCTTAAAAGTGGGAGTGTTTTTTCTTAACTTTAAAAATATGGAAAGAGAGACCAAAGAGATAGTGTGGTGGGTAGAGAGTTTTCGTTAAAGTGGCCTATGTGGGCCTGGTCTCTCTCATCCCATTTGGTCCCTCTCCTTCAGGGAGTAATTCCTAAGTACCAACCCAGGAATAACCCCTTAGCATCACCAGGTGTGGTCTCAAAACAAAAACAAACAAAAAAGACAAAAGGAAATAAGGTGGAATGTAAACTCTATATTTAGAGGTGACTACAAGGGATATGCCACCTGCATGGCAAGCCTGGCAAGCTGCCCATGTTTTATTTGATATGCCAAATACCAGTAACAATTATATTAGTTCATTCCCATGATCTAATATAATGGTTTGAGGCTCTTTATGTTCCTGGAGCAAGCAGATGCCCTTGGGCTCTACTAGCATGAGACAGGACATATGGAGATGTTACTGGTGCCCGCTCTAGCAAATAGATGATCAACAGGAGGATAGTGATAGTAAATAAGAATATTCATATATATCAAGAGTAATAGAGAGCACAGACATGATTAATAATTGACTAAATACATATATATATATTTCCTTTAAAATATTTAAAACACAGCTGACTAAAGCAGGAATAATAATATATTTGGAGTTTATATTATTAACATGTAAAGCATATGACAGGTAGGAGAACTGTACAACGAATTATAACAGTGGAATTTTTAAGTTGTAAATGAACTGGTATGATACTTGATATACATCATAGGAAGTTAATGATACATATTTTAGTCCTCAGAAAAACAGTAGGGTATAGGTAAAAAATAAAACATAGAGACATATGTATTTAATATTATGGACCTCATCCCATGACCTGCAGGAATGGTTTGAGGGTTCTTTCTGTTCCTGGAACAAGCAGATGCCCTTGGGCTACACTTACTTGCAACAGGACTATTGAGATGTTACTGGTGCCCGCTCTAGCAAATCGATGAACAATGGGAAGACAGTGATACAAGTGATATGTATTTACTCAATTATTAATCATGTCTGTGTATACACTTGATGGTCTACAGCCACAGTTCTGAAACCTGTATTTCCTATGTCACTAAGTCACCTTCTACCAAAGATAAATAAATAAGATCTATGGGAAGGAAAACATAAGAAGGTGAAGCATCTGTGACTTATTTGGGGATGAAAATGGTGAGCTAGTGGCAAGTTCGGGCAAGAAAATGATCAGGACTGACAAGGAACGGAGGCTTGAAGGAGAACATAGGGGGTTGCAAGTAGCTTTTAAAAAAACCTGATCCCAGCATGTATCCTGGCTCTGCTTACTTGTCCCTGTATCACCATGCACAAGGTTTCTCCCTTTCTGAACCTTAATTTCCTCAAGCACAAGGGCATGTATCAAGATGGGATCCAGGTCAAACTTTCCATCCTTCTCACACCTGGCTGCCAATTCTTCCCTCCCACCCTCCCCATGCAAGCACAGAGTGGTCCACACGCCTAGAAGGATTTCTTGATCTACAACAGCAGGAGAAGCAAGGTGGGGATCCACCTCAGGCCAAACTCTAACAGTTGTTTCATTAATCACAGTTTGTGTTTCAAATCCAAAGACAATCTGTCCAATTAACAGGAAAAGCTCTGGCAGCCATGGAGAGACCTTTAGGAAAAAAGGCAATTTGACACAATTGCTAATAATGTTCATATTTAGAAAAGTAGTTTCCAAATATAACATTTTCCTGGTGACAGCTTGAGTCTAGTCCAAGAAGGAACACAGGCTTTCAGGCATCTTCACAGTGGGACCCTTTATTTTTTCCCAGTCACTAGAGCCCATCATATGTTTTCCTGGGATCAACTTTCATTTATTTAAAATTTTTTATTATACCACCATAGAAATACAGTTACAAAGATGTTCATGTTTGGGTTTCAGTCCTACAATGTTCCAGCACCCATCCCTCCACCTGTGCCCATTTCCCATCACCAATGTCCCCTGATTCCCTCTCCCTTCCTCCAGTCTAACTAACTCTATGTTAGGCACTTCGCCTCTTCTCTGACTCTGTCTCTGTCTGTCTTTCTGTCTCTGTCTCTCTGTCTCTGTCTCTGTCTCTGTCCCTGTCCCTGTCTCTGTCACTGTCTCTCTGTCTGTCTGTCTGTCTGTCTCTCTCTCTCTCTCTCTCTCTCTCTCTCTCTCTCTCTCTCTCTCTCTCTCTCTCTCTCCTCCCTCCCTCCCCTTCCCCTTATCTTACATATCGTGGCTTGCAGTACATAATTCAGAGGTTATGTATAACCCTTTGCCAACATTCAACTCTCTTAGTTCTAGGCTGGTATTATCATTTCCCTATCATCATTAGTACACTGTTCCTTTCTCTGTCTTACCTAACTTCTGGCTCTCAAACACTTGAGATAGATTATACCCACTGACAAGACCTCCTGTAAGATCAACTTTTAGATGATACGCTGGCCACCACACCTTCCTGTCCTTGTCCATTTGAATCCACAGCCTCATTTTTTTTTCTGATTTGTGTGTGATCCTGTGAGACTTCTCTAGATTATAGTCTCCATAATATTTATACCAATAGATAATTCTTGAGGTGCCTTGAGACTTGATTTTCATTTGTTGAAAAGGATAAGAAGGAAAGAAAATAGAAAAAATCAGCTCCAAATGGATCCTAGTTGGGCTGTGCCTTGTTTGAATACCTAAGCTAATTTTTAATTCTCAGACTGTCTAGAAAATGTCAACAGAAATCAGTAGATCTGGCATGTCCAGCCCCACACTAGCAAGGTCACCTGCAAAAATAAGAGCCCCTACAGATGACCCCTGACTTGTGCATAGCTGCTTTTTCTGGAGGGAGGTGGTTTAATGTAAAATCACCTTTAAATTTTTTTTTCACATTCAGTGGGAATATTTGCTTTTATTATAAAATATTATAGGTATTGCTTTGAAGTAAAAGGTTATAATAAACTCACTCGGATTTAAGAAAAACCCTGATCAGACTGGGAACATTCAATATAAATGAAATGTTAATTTGTTACTGAAAGTGTATTAAAATTCTTTAAAAAGTTAAAGTAAACTGGTTTTGTCAATCTTATGCACTTATCCTGAGATGGCTCCAGAGATCTTAGTCCAAAGACTGACTGGGCTACATAGGGCATTCTAGTAGCCCAGTGTCTCTTTAAGAGTAGACCTATTTCTGACACTATTGATTCTTTCAAAAGGAGATGCTTATTTGAGAAGTTGGACCGAGATCTGGCTAGGAGAGACCTTAATAAAACAAATTTCTGAATAAATTGAGTCATTTTTTTCTGATTTGAATTTTTTTTTTTTTAATTTGAGTTTTTATAGTGGTAGGAAAGTAATGCTTCAGAGTATCTTCTGACATAATTTCTAGTCTCAGCAATTTAATTTCTCCTTCAAATTTATTTATTTATTTTTAATTTTTAAACATTTTATTATACCACCAGAAGATATACAATTACAACGTTGTTCACGTTTGGATGTTTTGGTCACATAGTGTTCCAGCACCCCGCCTCCACCAGTGCCCATCTCCCACCACCCATGTCCCCAATTCCCCTCCCCCTCCCATGGCCTGCCTAAATGGCAGGTTCTCTTATCTCCAAATTGACTCATTTTTAATCAATGAAGTCACGTCCAACAATTAAAATGAATAAACTAGAGCCATAGCTAACAAGATTTAAAACATAAAATTGTAACGTTGAGAAAAATATCTGGTTTCTAAAAGCATATGCATTATGATACCATGTATACTTACACAGCAAAGCCTGGCAAGCTACCCATGTTGCATATGCTCACTACACTCAGGAATCACTCCTGGTGGTGCTTTGGGAACCATATAGGATGCGGGGGTGGGGGGTTGAACCCAGGCTGGCATGGGCCTCGCAAGGCAAACACCCGACCTGCTAGGCTATAGCTCCGGCCCATGTTGCATTTGATATGCCAAAACCAGTAACAATTGTAGACCTGATTCCAATGACCTGAAGGAATGGTTTGAGGCTCTTCGTGTTCCTGGAGTGAGCAGATTCACTTGGGCTACACTAGACACCACAGGTCGTATGGAGATGTTACTGGTGCCTGCTCAGGCAAACAGATGAACAACTGGAAGACAAGTGATGCAAGTGAAGTGATACCTCTTCCCTTGCCTTCATAGAGATTGTGATGGCTGCAGGGTAGAGATGGGTCACATGCATACTGTTTGCCTGGAGTCACAGACTTTAGTAGTGGTGCTCCCCAGGCTGTGTCCACTGGCTGTGATGTGCCCTCCCCACCTGGCCTTGGTGGGCTACGAATCATTATGGAAGGCTGGAGAACTCTGTGGCTTCAGGGTCTCCCCACCAGAACCATGGTCTGAGCTATCAGGCAGCTACTCCAGGCCAGCCACACACAATTGCAAGCAAAGATCTAAATCACTGAAGCACCCTAGGGGCTTCCAAACTAATCTTTTCTTTCTTTTGCACTAGCCTTGCCCCACCCTCTTTTCAACTGTAAAACCTTCTCTTTTATGCAAATCTGATATTTTTTTCCTACTTGCCAGATGAAATGTGATGGGATGCCATTCTTGATTCTATAAGCCAGGTTTTTCCAGGCATTTGACTTGTTTTGAATTATTTTCAGCACTTTTTTATTTCCATCAGGACTAATGTGGGTCTATTTGTGTTTTGATTTTTGAGGACGATATATGCACAAACAAAGCATTTAAAGTGTGCAGTGGTTTATGCAGCAAATTCTAAGTCTCCCTTCCTAATTTTATCGCCTTTGGATGCAATCTGAGTGACCAATCTCTTGTATTTTCTCCAAAGAAGTTTGCAAGAATATAAATAAATGTTTCCTCACTCGCCTAATAACAATATATTAAGCACACTATTTTACACCTGGCTGAACAATGTGCTTTGAAATTATTCCATGTCAGCACCCACAGAATTTATCAGCTTCTCTAACCTTGGGCAAAATAAATTGACCTCTCTGAGTTTCAGTGCCCTCTTAGTTGAAGAGATATAAAAAGAGACAGTTCAAGCTTTACTCTTCGAACCTACTCTGGGAAATAACCTCCTTGCCTTCTTAGGAAATGCTGTTATTAGTAATCTTGTACATTACCACATCTAATTATTGATGTTTATGGTGAATGTTAGTGAATTCAGAATATCTGGGGTGATGTGGATGAAAAAGGAGGCTATGAGAGCAGGTAAATTAATTATGGCTTAAGCCTGAGAATGTTCAAAGAAATTGTCCTTGAATTGGTATATTGAGTCAAGCCATGCACTTTCACTAATGTGGGCAGGAACCCATTCAGTCATTTGAAGGTGGAGGGAACAAAAAGACAGAGGAAGAAAGATAACTCTTCAAGAGCTTGACCTCCATCTGTCTCCCGCATCCTCAGTATCATTGTGTCTGCTTCTCAGGCCTTCTGACTCAGACTATGGAAAGATTTATACCATGCGTTCTCCTAGTTCTCAGTCTCTAGATGTGGAATGAATCATACCACTGGCTTTCCTAGCTCTTTAGCTTGCAGATGGCAGACCATGGAATTCTCAACCTCCAAGGCCACATAAGCCAAATCATATAATGCAGATAATTTCATAAGTACCTCTTGATGCATCCATCCACCCATCCATCTAGCATTTTTATTCTTCTAAATTTAAATCCTGACAGATATACATAGTAACCTGAAGAGCATGAACAACAACATCTGACAGGCTGGGAAGGTAACTAATAGGACAGTTTCTTTCTTTTCTTTAAATCCTATAGCAGGCTAAGAATAAAAAATAAAAGAATATTGGCCTTTGTTCTGCTTTAATCATCAGTGTGTGTGTGTGTGTGTGTGTTGTTGTATTACACGCCATCTCAGAACTAATATACAGGCAGGGCACTCCAACATAGAGTGAGCCAAAGGGGCTAATGACAGTAAAATTTTCCTTCCTTTGCATACCATTTCCCTGAGGATTTTGTTGAACAGGAAAAGAGAGAGAGAATTTTGGAGAGCCCCATGTATGCCAAATTACTCAGAATAATCTTGTGACTTCTCCCTGCTGTTGTTTCTTGATCACTTTGACACCCCTTATTCTTTGGTTTGCTCAGCCGGCGTCAGTAACACTTTCCATTTGTTCCTGTTACGTGCCAGTGTAGCTAACGGTGTCTGCTTACTCCAGAATATGAAAAGCCTCAAAACGTTTGCAGGGTCTTATTGATGACGTCGATCATCTTTT
>JAJIBD010033161.1:0-19964 GCA_021461705.1 Cryptotis parvus | reverse complement strand
AAAAAAAAGAAAAGAAAAGAAAAGAAAAAAAAAGAAAACACAGAAAATCAAAATACAGACTTTGAAGGTCTGTATGCCATGACACAAGAGAACTTAGAGTAAATGAACAGATTCCTAGATTCCTATAACCTCCTAAGTCTGAACCAAGAAAATTTGGAATACCAGAACAAGCCCATCACTATCAAGGAAATTGAAATGACAATCATAGCCTTCCCAAACACAACAGCCAAGATCTAGATGGATACACTTGTTAATTCTTCCTAATCTTTTATGGATCTATTGCCAGTCCTCTTCAAGATTTTCCTGGAAATTGAAGCAACAAAAACAGAGACATCACAAAACAAACAAAAAAAAAAATCGCAAACCAATGTCCTTGATGAATATATGTTGGAGATGCCGCAGGGGTCCCCAACAGTACCGTAAAGCTTAGTTTCCTTCTACCTCCGAAGTCGGCTGGGAATGAATGAAAACTCAGGATTCCGATGCAGCTTTAAAAGGGCTTTACTATCACAGTTTAAATATACCATCCAAGAGCAGGGAAAACCTCTGGACTCTGGGTTTCCAGCTAGGGACCCAGCCATGTGTAGGACAAAATGGCTGCAAACCACATGTTGAGGCCCGACAGAGAGTGGAGAAGATGGAGAAGCAAAACGCCAATGGAAGCCGAAATGGCAAGAGGGGAAATAGAGAGCTTCTTTCTTCTTGCAGCTTACATTATAGCTAGAAATCCGCCAATTCTTCTAGCCCAGCCCATTCTGGGCTGGGCTATCTAGAGATAAAAGCAGGAAAACAACTCTATAGAAATGTAGCAACTTCAGGAGGCCTTCTGGCTATTTACCAGGACCCAGAGCTAATTCAAAACCTCCTAGCAGAGCTGGGGGGGAGCTATAAACTAAATGTAAGTTCCCTGGCAGGGAGGGTCAAATGCTCTCAGGTAATTTCTCCCAGCACCCTCACCTAATATCTTGAGCCAAGATCTGCCTGGAAATGCCTTTATAGGGTAGAGAAGGGGGTTTCTGAGATGGCATGCCTCTGTACCAAAGACTATACTAATGCCAGTTAAATATTTCTCCAAACCTTCACAAGAGTCTGGTCTGCTTCACAGTAGTTTTGTATTTTAGTTGCCTTTGAATTATCAGGGAGCCATGCTTGCTTGCTTGGAGGCAAACAGCATTTCTCTCTGGTCTAATTACTTAGAGATACAGCGTGGCCAGGCAAATATGCTGGTAAAATCTAGCTAGTCCCACAATGATTGTGGTAGCATGAGAGAATATTTATACCAGCTAGTACAGAATACATGGTCAGATAAACTGCCACATTTAAACTACTCCCCTATCTACAAAGTGATCTGCAGGAGACAATCCAGGGCAGATGCAAGGCTTTTAGGCTTTTAGGTGTCCTGCAACAAATATAGATGCAAAGATCTTCAACAAAATACTAGCAAACATAATCCAAAGACTCATCAAAAAGATTGCACGATATGACCAAGTAGGGCTTATCCAGGGAATTCAAGGATGGTTTAATATTCACAAGTCAATTAATATAACACATCATATCAATAAAAGAAAAAAAATAATAACCATATGGTGTTATCTATAGATGCACAGAAATCATTTGACAAACTTCAGCACCTGTTCATGATAAAAACTCTCTACAAAATGGGAATTGAAGGAACTTTCTTCCATATAGTAAAACCATCTACCACAAGCATCATTCTCAATGGGTAAAACTGAAAGCTTCCCCTAAGAACTGGGGCAAGACAAGGTTGCCCATTCTCACCACTTCTATTCCAAGTACTGGAAGTACTTGCCATAGCAATCTGGGAAGAAAAGGACATTAAGGTCATTCAAATAGGAATAAAAAAGAAGTCAAACTATCATTCTTTGCATATGACCTACTATACCTAGAGAACTCCTAAAGTCCCTACCATAAAAGCTCCTAGAAACAATAGACATATATAGTAGAGTGGAAGGTTACAAATCAATGCCTAAAAGTCAATGGCTTTCCTGTATGTAAACAATGAATGGGAAGAAAATGCTATTTATAAAAACAGTCTCATTCATAATCATGCCCAGAAAAATCAAACCTCAGAATCAGCTTAACTAAGAAGGCAAAGTACCTGTACAAAAAAAAAAAAACTACAAAACTCTGTTGGAAGAAATGAAAGAGGATGTACAGAAATGGAAATGTATCCCCTGTTCATGGATTGGGAAAATCAACATTATCAAAATGGCAATATTCCCTAAAGCAATATACAGATCCAATGCAGACCCTATATGGATACCTATATTATTTTTCAAAGAAATTGACCAAACACTCCTCAATTTCATATGAAACAATAAGCCACCCACTAATAGGTAAAGTAATCCTTGTGGAAATAACAGTGGGAGGCACACCTTCCCCCAGCTCAAACTGTACAACAAACCAGTAGAAATTAAAACAGCATGGTATTGGAGTAATTGTAGTAACAGATATGTGGAACTATGGAATGGAATTAAATATCATAACATGCTTCTTCAGATATATAATCACTTAGTCTTTGATAAAAGAGCAAAATATGAACTGGTGCAAGGGAAAGCCTCTGTAACTAGTTGTATGGGAATATTGGGCAGCAGCAAGCAAAAACTTGGACTTCAGATCTCTGTCTAATGCCATGTACAAATGTCATGTCCATCTGATAAGGGGTTAATATTCAAGATACAAAGACATTGTTAGAACTTTACAAGAAAAAACAGCCAATCTCTTAAAAATGGGGAGAAGAAATGAACAGAAACTTTGTCAAAAGAAGAAACTTGCGATGGCAAAAGGCATATGAAAAAATGTTCTTCATCACTAATCATCAAGGGGATGAAAATCAAAATGAAAAATGAGATAATATCTCACAGAATAGAGACTGGCATAGATTTAAAAAAGCAAGAATAACTAGTGCTGACATGTATTAGGGGAGAAAGGGACTCTTTCTTTCATTGTTGGTGGGACTGTCGACTAGTCCAGCCTTTTCAGAAAACAATATGATCAGTTCTCAAAAAAACTAGAAATAGTACTTTCAATGCACGTACGCTGGCAACGGAAGCATATATTGAGGATCTGATGGTGCAAGCAAAAAGATCAAGTACGACATCATTGGTCTGACTGAGACGAGGAGGCGTCAGTTGCGTCATGCTGTATTTGACAAGGGAGAAGAATTGTTCCTTGGAACATGCAACAAAAGAGGTGTCGGTGGCATTGGTGTCCTTGCCAACATGAACATGGCCGCCAATATTGATTCATTTGAATGCCTAACAAACCGAATAGGACGATTACACTTGAAGAGATGTGGCCCACTGCCAGCTATTTCTATTTTCATTGTCTATGCACCAACATCCACATACAAAGAAGATGAAATTGAGAAATTACACATGGAATTGGAGTTCTATAAAAAAGATCACACCTTCTACAAGATCATAGTCGGTGATTTTAATGCCAAGACAGACCAAGAAGATCGGCTGAAGAACTCCACATCGGGACCCATGGCCTAGAATGGAACGAACAGGGTGAGAGACTATCTGAGTTAATCATGTCCACCAAGACCATTCATGGGAACTCACAAATCCAGAAGGCTGAAGCAAAACTTTTGGACATGGGAATCTCCTGGCGGACAGTTGCATAATGAAATTGACCACATCATCTTCAATCGATGGTTTTTGTCTGACCGATGTTGCTGTCTTCCCCAAATTCCAAATAGGATCGGACCACTGTCTCCTTCGTGCAAAATTCTAATTCCCGCAACGGGAGAAAAGGCTGCAAAGTTTAAGAAGAGAACTCCCAGAACGACCACCAACTGGGAACTCTTTGGCACCATTGCAGCAACATGGGAAGATACCATCATTGACAACATCGATGAAGAATACAACCGACTGGTTCAGACCTCCATGATTGTGCGATGAATACTGAGAGAGAGAAAGACACAAAAGGACGCTTGTCTTCAGAAACTCTTGAGCTCATTTGCCAACGTGGCAAGGCGCGAGCCTCAGGAGACCAAATGCTAACGTTCAAGCTTGCTAAACTGTGCAGAGAAGCGATAAAAGAAGACCTCAAAGACAGAAGAACAGAAATACTGGAAGATGCAGCAGAATCCGGGAAAAGCATTCACACTGCCCGCCTGTCCTTCGCCAACTATAAGACCAAGATGACTGCCCTCTGCTGCCCTGATGGATTTATCACATCTTCCAGAAAGACAATGGAGAAGATTATCCAGGACTTCTACTCAAATCTCTTTGATAGCCACATCTACCTGCCCACATACCAAATTCCACAGGATGGATATGTCATTCCCAAAGTTCTCCCTTCTGAAATCTGACATGCCATCTCGTCGGTAAAGAAGGGAAGAGCACCAGGCCCAGACAAATTCAGACCTGAACACCTGAAGAATCTGCTGTCGGTACTCATCAATACACTGGCTCGGCTCTTCACACGCTACCTGTCCGAATGCAAGGTGCCCTCCCAATGAAAAAACCAGCAGGACAGTTCTACTGTTCAAGAAGGGAGACATTCACGACATTGGCAACTATCACCCAATATGCCTGTTGTCCGTCATCTACAAGCTGTTTACATGAGTCATCCTGAACAGGATTAGCAGAACACTAGATGAAGGACAACCATGCAAGCAAGCAGGCTTCCGGAAAGGATTCAGCACAATCGACCATATCCACACGGTGACCAAGCTCATTGAGCTTTGTAGCGAGTACAAGATGCCGCTCTGTCTCACGTTCATTGATTTACAGAAAGCCTTTGATTCTGTGGAGACTGAAGCAGTAATGAAGCCCTAGCCAAACAGGGTGTTCAAACCCAATACATCAAGATCCTTCATGAGTTGTAGTACGGATTCACCACCAGAATCTCACCATTCTACAAAGAAGTGATCATTAATGTGAAAAGAGGGGGTTCGACAGGGTGATACCATTTCACCAAAACTCTTCAGCACCACCCTCTAGAACATCATGCAACAATTAGAATGGGAAGGAATGGGAGTGAAGAGAGATGGTTGCCAACTACACCACATCTGCTTCACTGATGAAATCGTTCTAATAACACCAAACATTAGCCAAGAGACACAAATGCTGGCTGACTTCGGACCGAGAATGTGGAAATATAGGTCTACAGCTGAATCTAACGAAAACAATGTTCATGAAGAATGAACTAGTTCCAGAGGCCCCATTCACTCTCAATGGAACAAACATCTCTGAATGCAGCAGTTATGTGTACCTAGGTCAAGAAATCAGCATGATGAATGACCTAAAACCTGAGCTGCGCAGGAGGAAGACAGCGGCATGGAATGCCTTCAAAGGCATCGAAGAAATAGCTAAAAGGACAAAGAACCTCCATCTCTGGGCATATCTCTAGACTCCACCCTTCTCCCTGAATTAACATACTCCTCAGAGACCTGGGCCCTATGAAAGCAGGATGAGAATGGTATCCGGGTCTTCCAAAGAGGAATCGAAAGAACTATGCTTTGGATATCACTCCTCACTCAAGTGAGAGAAGGAATCGGAGTTTCAACCTCCATCACAATTCCAGAATCAGGGACGCTGTCTCATTTGCCATGGCATCAAAAATCAGATGGGCTGGACATGTAATGCGATTTGGAGACAACCGCTGGACTAGAGCCTTTACCGACTGGATCCCACGGGATGTCAAAAGATCACGTGGCCGCCCACCTACAAGATGGTCAGACTTCCTTGTCAAGACCTTGAAGGAATGGTTTGAGGCTCTTCATATTCCTGAATCAACCAGATGCCATTGGGCTACATTGGCACATGATAGCGGTCCAATGGAAATGTTACTGGCGCCTGCTCGAGCGAATCGATGAATAATGGGATTCAAGTGATCAAGTGATCACGAGTTTCCATTTTATTCAGCAATACCACTCCAGGGAATATACCCTGGGGCCCAAAAACACACAGCAGAAACACCATCTGCACTTCTATATTCATAGAAGCACTATTCAGGACAGCCAGATTTGGGCTCTGGGCAGCTAATCTAGGGGCCTGGCACTCTCCCACCATAAGACCCTGAAAGAAAGCAGGACCCAGAGGTAGACCCTGTCCTTAGGGGCAATAAAATCCAAATATATCCAGTGAAAAGCGCCAGTACTTATACTTAGGTATGCCTCTAAGCTATGACAGAATATGCCTGGCCTTCTGATGACAGGAATATGTAATTACTATTCTATTACAATGGAATTTGCAGGAGCTATTATTCTATGGTCAGAAAGTTTGCAGGTGCTAAGCAAGTTGTTCTTTTATCTCCTCTACTGAATAACTGTATGAAAAGCTTGGGCTGTGCTCAATAAAATGGTAACTGCTCTCCAGAACCCATAGTGTGTTGGTGTCTTTCTTTCTGCAGCAGCAGCAAGACAGAAACTTCTCCCAAGTTCTTCACTCTCCCTTTCTCAGAGTTTAAGTTTGACAAGATCCAGGTCTTTCTCATTAGTGTCAGGGGCTGCTGAACAGAGCCCTCAAGAGCCAGAATCTGGAACCAACCTGAGTGCCCAAGAATAGACAACTGGATAAAGAAAATATGGGACATCTGCACAATGGAATACTATGGTAGTGTTAGAAAAAATAAGTTATGAAATTTGCCTATAAATGGATGGACTTGGACAATATCATGCTGGAGTTAAATTAATCAAAAGGAAAAGGACAGATATAGAATGACTGGATTAATTTTGCGGATATAAAAATAAAAATAGTATAAGATAAATATCCAAAACCAGGCATTACATGGACAAGGAGAACTTACCAATGATTGGAATCTCCCAGAAGTGTGTGGGGGGTCAGAGGTTAGATAAGATAGAGAAGGGACCATTGTGTTAGTAATTGCTGGAAATACTAATGCCAGACTAGAACTGAGCATTGAACATTAGCAAAGGAACATACATAGAAAACCCATAAATGTATGTATTGCAAGCCACAATATGTAAGACAAGGGAGAGAGAAGAGAGAGAATAAATAGAAGAAAAGTACCTGCCATAGACACAGGCTGGGGGTGGGTGGGGGAATGTGGAGATAATAATCTTGGGAAGGGTTTTGGGTGTATGAGTGCTGGACCAATGTATGGCTGAAACCCAATTATGGATATCTTTGTAATGTATATCTCACAGTGCTATCATAAAACAAACCAATGTTCCATCACTAATTCTACCAGTCAAATTTCTCTCCTCTGGTGTTTCCAATTTTGCTCTCCTCCCCCACCCCACCCCAGATGCAGTCAGCCATCTTGACAGACATCTTTTAAGTTCAGTTATTAAAATTTGGGTGCCATGACTTCAGTAGTTTTGACTCTTGATTTGGTGGGTTTAGCTATTTAGCACAACATTCCTTACTTTAACTTTTCTCCCATACCGTTTATTCTATGTATTTGCTTCTACTTCCTGTATTCTTGAGGCAAAAGAGTGATCTAAGCATCACCCCTTTAAACCACTGCATTTCTTCATCCAATTACTCTAAATACTACATATACATGATAGCATGCTGTTTACCCTTCTGGCTTACCTTATTTAATGTGTTATCTTCTAGTTCCATCCATATCATAGAAAATTGCATGATTTTTTCATTCCTAATAGCTGTACAGTATTCCATTGTGTGTATATACCATATGCTCAGGACCTAGTGATGTGTTTTTTGGACACTGAAGTTGATTCTAAATCTTAACTATATCCCATAGATGAATGAAATCATTCTATATCTGTCCCTTTCCTTCTGACTGATTTTACTGAGCATGATGATATATATGTCCATTCATTTGTAGGCAAATTTCATGAATTTATTTTTCCAACAGCTGCATAGCATTCCATTATAAGTAGGTTAACTAAGAATGAAAAGACCTGTACAAAGAAAACTATGAAACCCTGCTTCAAGAAATAAAAGGACAGGAGGAAATGGAAACATATTCCTTGCTCATGGATTGGTAGAATTAATTTGCAATGAGTGCTGCAATGAATAATGGTACGTATGTTCTTTTATGAATGTTTTTCTGTCCTAGAAAAAGTACAATTGCTTGGTCTTATGGTAGCTTATTTAGTTTACTGATAATATCATACTGTTTGACATAGAAGTTGAACGAGGAAATATTCTAACAGACTGTGGATAATTCACCACATTGCCAAGAACACAGATTGTTCTCATAATTTTTCACTTGTGCTATTCATACTGGTGCATTGGTATCTCAATGTCATATTTATTTGGATTTCCCTAATAATAGTGGTGGTGAAGATTTTTCAAGTGCCTGTTTGGCCATTTGTTGATCTTTCTCTCCCCAATTATTTGATGAGTTTCTGAATTTCTATTGCTGATCCTTGTGACTAGTTTACAATACTGGATATCAATCCTTTATATAATATGTTGTCTGCAATTTTCTCCCCATGAAATATTTAATCTTTTTTTCAGATTTACCTGGTGTTACAATTTTCATGCAGAAACAATTTTATTGTTCTAATTTTATTATGTTTTATTATAAAACCATGAGATAGACATTTACAAAGCTGTTCATGATTGGGTTTCAGTCATACAATGTTACACACCACTTCACTAATGCACATTTTCCACCACCAATATCCCAGATTCCCACCCCTACCACACCCTGACTCTATAGAAACATTTTTTCTCTTATCTTCCCTCTCTGCCTCTCTCTCTCATGTTCGCTCACTTGCTTGCTTACTCGCTCTCCTCCCTTTTCTTAAACTTTGTGGTTTACCATACATACATTTAGAGGGTATGTAAATCCCTTTGCCTACATTCAATGCTCAGTTCTTGTCTGGCAATACCATTTCCATCAATCAGTAGAACACTGGTACATAGCTAGATAGCTAGATATCTAGTCCAATAATGTGTTCATGAAATAGATATTTCAGATATTGTCTGCATTTAATACTGGTGGTGATCCCTAAGTTATTTATGTTAAATGGGGAGGGAGACATGCAGCAACCACAAAAGAGAAATCAAAAGAAATCTTCCACTTTCTCTCTATCCATCTCTACCATCCTGTGAAAGGTTGGAAAAATCTAGATTGATAAGAGTCAGCTGTGAACTTTGCTCTTTGCAGGAAAAGAAGGGTAGATAGATAGATAGATAGATAGATAGATAGATAGATAGATAGATAGATAGATAGATAGATAGATAGATAGATAGATAGATAGATAGATAGATAGATAGATAGATAGATAGATAGATCAAAGATGAATTAAGTCATTTTGTATTTATCCCTTTCTTTCTGACTGATTTTATTGAGCATGTCGATATCCATTCATTTGTAAGCAAATTTCATAAGCTTCTTTTCCCAACAGCTGCATAGCATTCCATTATAAGTAGGTTAACTAAGAATGAAAAGACCTGTACAAAGTAAACTACAAAACCCTGCTTCAAGAAATAAAAGAGGACATGAAGAAATGGATTGAGAAAATTAACATTGTCAAAATGGTATGACTCCCTAGAGCTTTATATAGATTCAATTCACCAAACACTCTTGAAATTTTTATGGAATAATAAACCCCATGAATAGCTAAAACAATCCTTGGGAAAATGAAAATGGAGGTATCACATTCCCCAACTTCAAACTGTAAGACAAAGCAGTAGTAATTAAAACAGAATGATATTGAAATAAAGATAGACCCATATACCTATGGAATAGAACAGAATATACTGACACTCAAATAATCTTTGCTAAAGGAAAAAATATCAAGTGGAAGAAAAGAAAGTCTTTTCAATAAGTGGTGCAGGGAAAACTGAACAGCAGCATGTGAAAAATGAACTTAGACCTCTTTCTTACACCATAAACAAAAATATTATCAAAACGGATTAAATATCTCAATATGACACCTAAATCTATAAGGTACATTGAAGAAAACTTAAGCAAAACCCTCTATGGCATTATAACTAAAATCAAAGACAAACACATGGGATTATATGAAACTGAAAAGCTTCTGCGCCTCAAAAGAAATGGTAATGAAGATACAAAACATCCCACAGAATGGGAAAGAATATTTACCCAATACTTATCTGATAAGTGGTTAATATCAAAGATATACAAGTCCCTGCTAGAATATTTCAAGAAAAACATCCAACCCCATTAAGGTATGGGTAAAAAAAAATTAACAGAAATTTCCTCAAAGAAAAATTCAAATGGCCAAAAAGCATATGAACAGTGCTCTTTGTCATTACCATCATGGAGATGCAATTTAAAACAACAACAATTTATCATCACACTCCATAGAGACTGGCACACATCCAAAAATGCAAGAGCAACCGGTGCTGGCATGGATGCAAAAAGAAAGGTACTCTCATCTCTTGTTTTGGGAATGTCGACTGGTCCAGCCATTTTGGAAAACAATATGTACATTTCTCCAAAGACTAGATATTGTGCTCACATTTGACCCAGCAATATCACTCCTGGGAATATACTCTAGATACCCAAAAACACACAGCAGAAACACCATCTGCACATCAATATTCTTTGCAGCACTATTCACAATAGCCAGAATCTGGAAACAACCATGCAAAAAACACTTTAATCTGATGTCGTCCTTTTCCTTCCTTCCTTCCTTCCTTCCTTCCTTCCTTCCTTCCTTCCTTCCTTCCTTCCTTGTTCCTTCCTTCCTTCCTTCCTTCCTTCCTTCCTTCCTTCCTTCCTTCCTTCCTTCCTTCCTTCCTTCCTTCCTTCTCCTTCCCTTCCTTCCTTCCTTCCTTCCTTTCTTCCCTTCCTTCCTTCTTCCTCCTCCCTCCCTCCCTCCCCCCTCCCTTCCTCCCTCCCTCCTTCCTTCCTTCCCTTCCTTTCCTTCCCTCCCTCCTCCCTCCTCCTTCCTTCCTTCCTTCCTTCCTTCTTTCCTTCCTTCCTTCCTTCCTTCCTTCCTTCCTTCCTTCCTTCCTTCCTTCCTTCCTTCCCTTCCTTCTTCCTTCCTTCCTTCCCTTCCCCTTCCTTTCCTTCCTTCCTTCCTTCTCCTTCCTTCCTTCCTTCCTTCCTTCCTTTCCTTCCTTCCTTCCTTTCCTTCCTCCCTCCCTCCTTCCTTCCTTTCCTTCCTTCCTTCCTTCTTCCTTCTTTCCTTTCCTTCCTTCCTTCCTTCCTCCTTCCTTCCTTCCTTCCTTCCTTCCTTCCTTCCTTCCTTCCTTCCCTCCTCCTTCCTTCCTTCCTTCCTTCCTCTTTCCTTCCTTCCTTCCTTCCTTCCTTCCTTTCCTTCCTTCCTTCCTTCCTTCCTTCCTTCCTTTCCTCCTTCCTTCCTTTCCTCTCCCTCCTCCCTCCCTCCTTCTTCCCTCCCTCCCTCCCTCCCTCCTCTCCTTCCCTCCTTCCCTTCCCTCCTTCCCTCCTTCCTCCTTCCCTCCTTCCTCCTTCCTTCCTTCCTTCCTTCCTTCCTTCCTTCCTTCTTCCTTCCTTCCTTCCTTCCTTCCTTCCTTCCTTCCTTCCTTCCTTCCTTCCTTCCTTCCTTCCTTCCTTCCTTCCTTCCTTCCTTCCTTCCTTCCTTCCTTCCTTCCTTCCTTCCTTCTCCAACCCACCTGTACTCAGCTTTTACTCATGCCTCTCCACTCACGTGTCACTCCAGGTAACGCTCAGTGAAATTAATTCTGAAACCAGGAACTAAACTGGGTTGGCTGCATGCTAGGCAAATATCTTACCCCCCATAATGTAGTTTCAGCTCTGGCTGCTTTTAAAAAAATCTGGAATAGCTGCTTTTCTCTCAATTATAACTTAAATCTTTGAAGTATAGTTAGACAAACTTAAACATACAAATGGCATACTTATGACATATATTAGGTGTCTTGTTATAGGTTTTTAAGCATTATATCAACTGTGTTTTTTCACACATTTAGTGATGATTTCTTATGTACAAGGCACTGGATTTTGTGCAATATACCAACTGATACTATATTAATTATTTATTCATAAATCATGACTAGATCTATGGTTCTGTGCTCCAACCATCTTATAACACAATTTTACAGTTTGGACCATTCTTTATTTTTAGATTTTTTTTCATATTATCTCATTTATTCAACACTAGTAACTTATATAGCTCTCTACTGTTCATCACTCTATATACCTAATGAAATAGTTATGCACCAGCACACACATAACAAAAGTATTAAACTCATTAAAAGAGAGAGGAAAACCTCTCCCCACTGTTGCTATAAATGAACTCACTTGTATGTTGTCTTCAATTCTTCTAATCTTATATAATATTATATAATATCTACTGTAAAATCTCTACCAATTTTATGATAAAATCGTGTTTTCTTCTTGTAAATTTCCCATAATTTTGATGCCATTTGTTAGCCTTTAAAATGGCGAGTTGGAAAGAGTGGTGTGGAGGTCAAGAGCTGACAGTAGGTAGGGCACTTTCTTTGTATGTTATCAATACAGTTGAATCCCCATCACCACATATGGGGTCTGATGCATGATGGCAGAGCCAGAAGTAATCACTGAAGGCAGACTAGTGTGTCAAAAACAAAAATAGAAACAAAAAATACAATTTCTTTTCCTGGAAGTACTTCAATGGGCTGGAGTGCATGCTTCACAAGAAGTGTATTGAATTTCTCCAACTACATGGTTCTCTACGCATTGCAGTAAGTAAGTTCTAACCAGAACCAAGAGCAGACCTTTAGCACCAGTAGAGTGGACCTCCAGAAGATAAAATTTGACCAAATAAAAAATGACCCACCGAGCAGAACCTGGCAAACTACCCGTGTCGTATTCGATATGCCCAAAACAGTAACAAACCTCATTCTCGTGACCTGAACAAATGATTTGAGATTCTTCATGCTCCTGGTAAGAGCTGATGCCCTTCGGCTACATTTCTACACGAGACAAATGGAGACGTTACTGGCTCCCCCTTGAGAAAATCCATAAAAATGGTAAGACACGTGAAGTAATCACTAATCTAAACATAGTATATATATATATATTTTTTTTTTGGGTGGTCACACCTGGCAATGCTCAGGGGTTACTCCTGGCTCTTCACTCAGGAATTACTCCTGGTGGTGCTCAGGGGACCATATGGGATGCCAGGGATCGAACCCGGGTTAGCAAAGTGCAAGGCAAATGCCTACCTGCTGGACTATCACTCTGGTCCCCAAACATAGTATTTCTATTGTCTACCAAGTGCATTTCTACCATTTGCTCTTTTATTCCAGATAAATTTTTGTCGAATTTGTAAATGTATTCCTGCTAGGTAAATACAGAATTAACTGAGCAATCATTTTATTATTATTACCATTTTTACACATTATAATTTTCTATAAATAAAATGAAATAAAATTTAATTAAAATACTTGGCTGAGAACAATACTCCGCCTTTCATTTTTATTCCTACGTTGACTTAGCCTTTACGCTTTGGGGCTTAAGTCTTATTCTTGTGTCTACTATTAAGAATAAACCAATTTCTAGTATTGCACTCATTCCCATAAAAAATACATGCTGTCCTAGGAATTTAAACACCATCTAAATTCCCTCAAACTTATATATCCGTTCCAGCTGTGTCAGAAAAATTCCAAATAAAAAATATCTATTTTTCTGACTTTATATCATAACCAGGATATGTAAAAAATGTAACTTTTTACTGTCCACATAATCCTGTTGCAGATTTTCATTCACTATCAATACATTTAATAATTACTACCATAGGTAATGATTCTTAACTTTCAGTGTCTCAAACTTATATCCACCCTTAACTCTTCTTTACATTACATTTATTAAAAATATATTGCAGGAGCTGGAGAGATTGCCCAGCAAATAATGTACTGTCCTTAAATGCAACAGACCTCCTTTCAATAAACAGGATCCCATATGGTTGCCTGAGTAATGTAAGCCATGAGCACTCTCATATGTACCCCAATAACTTTTCCTAATTACCATATTCACAAGATAACTAAATCCATTATGTCTCATTCTCATCAATTATACTAAAACTATATGAGCAATTGTCTCATCTATCATGAATTACCATTATCTCAAATAAGGCTCACTCTCAAAATAAAAAACAAACAAACATCCAATATTCTATTAAAGTAATGTCATTGTTATATGGACATTTAAAGAAATATTTAAAATTTTTATTAGATTTATTTATTTTATTTTTTGTTTGCGAGCAACACCTAGCGATGTTCAGTGGTTACTCCTGACTTTGCACTAAGGAATTGCTCCTGGACGTGCTAAGACTACAAATGGGTAGCCAAAAATAGAGTTGGCTATGCACAATGCTCTACTATTGGAATGACATCAGTTTACAAGCATGATAATGTTTATAAGATTCATGGGTTCAATATAGCCACACCACTAATTACAGATTTCCCTCAGTCACCTCCCCTAGGATCCTTCCCATTCTCTGTCTGTGTCCTCAACTCCTGTACCTAGAGCCTGCTTGCTTTCATCATATATTAGTTATTCCTATAATGTTCATATCCAAGTAATAAATATAGTAACCTCCTTTCTGAACACATTGCCCTGGACTCTCATTTGTTTTCTCCAGGTATCTTTTCCCTTCCAAATATAAGATTTCATAACTGTATTTTGCTTGTATCACTTGTCTTCCCGTTGTTCATCGATTTGCTTGAGCAGGCACCAGAAAAATCTTCGTATGCCCTGTTGTGGGCTAGTCTCTTCAATCCTGCTAATGTAGTCAGACAGAGTGTGATGCCCTTCCTCCCCGACATGGTAGTGAATTATTGTCCTAAGGCTGTCCAGAGTCACCTTTTGGAACCAGGAACCAAGTCTTGTTAAGACCTGCACCCCTCAATACACCTTGAGGAAGCTGGATCAATGTTTCTCTGCCCAGCCCTTAATCCAGTTACAATCCAGGATGGAAGATCCAGCAGGAACAGAGGTCAAAAAAGGGATTTCAAAGAAGACCACTCCCAAAAATCTCTTCCCTTGGCAATGACCCTAGCAACAGACTTTAACCTAGATTGAATCCCATATGGGAGTAGCTTGGGAAGAAATCTATAAAAGCCATCCTGACCAAAAGGACAGAGCGCACATGCTGCCTTAGTCCATGTGCTGCTTGAGCCCACGTGGCTGAGCAAGTGTGTCCTGTTGTCCGCGATCTCCCCTCTTGAGATGTGTACTCTCTCTCACTTTCCCTCCTCCTTCCCTCTCTTCCTAAAGGCTCCATAATAAAATCTGTTTTACTTCATTGCTCATCTACTCCTGAAAATTATTTTCTGTGAGGAAGACAAAACACTGAGGAAACCCTGGGTAAGGCCTAGGACTGACTAGACTTTTATCAGTCCTTAGCCTGCCCAGTGGGTCGAGGCAGCAGACGTGGCTGGGGGAGAAAGTGACCATCCCTCTCTTTCCTTCCTGCCTCACATAAGCCACCTGTGGAGTCCACGAACATCATTGCCTTCAATCAACCAGTGTGAATTGTGAAAAAAAGGGAGTTTCAGGCAAGTAGCAGGTGTCCCTTAGCCTTAGCAGATGCTGAGACTCTGGGTTGCTGTAACCAGTAGCCCATTAGGGCATGTCCTCAAACAAGTAAGTTATTTTTTTTATTTATTTTCTTTAAAGTAGGTAATCTCTCTAATATATTTCAGTTCATCTGAACTCCACTAAAATCAGTTATGTTTGGGTTTCAGTCATACTGTAATCATGAACAACTTTGTAATTGTCCTTTGCACACTGATTCAATAAAGAAATCAGTTATGTAAATACAAATTTTATAATTGAATCACAAACACACACAAATACACACACACACCTCCACATTATTTTATAAAGCATTGTAAAATGTCTGAAGCTAGAAAATTCCTGAGCGCTGACATGAACCAACAAGATGATCATTTAAATAAAGAGGAAAATAAAGATTTAAATATTTCATTTTTCTTTCCCAATTCATTTGTCCTTTAAAAAATTTTAAATATGTGTTGGTTTTAGAGATGCATATGCATTCGTTAGTATTGCTTCTTCTATGAATAGATCTGTCGTCTAGTTAAGTATGGTTTTAAATTATAGAAGTTCACCTTCTCTGTTTCACTGGCTTTTTTGCTTGGTTAACTGCCAATTTTAGAGTATACTCAAGAAGCTCAGTGTAAATGCTTACAAAATAAGGAATCAAAATTTCAAGTATATTCCTGGAAAAAATTGAAGATTCCAGCAAATTATAACATGCAAGCCTTAGATGTAGGTTCTCTAGCCCTGGTCAAGCCTTCAGATAATTCTCGCTGCAAATAGCTTTTACTAAGGAGAGGCAAGGAGCGATTGTCATTGAGGTATGGACTCCTATCTACATCTCCTTGGACACTATGACACAACATTTATTATTTTGAGATACTGAGCATTGTAATAATTTTATGCTGTATGTACTTGCTAAAATTTTTTTGTGTATGCTATTCCTCAAATGTATTATTTTCTACACCAATATATTTGTTATGTCGGTGTAGAACGTTAGTCTAAAATCATATTGTTTATCATAGGGCATTTAAGATATTGTGTAAATATCTTTGATGAACTTCAGTTGTAACCTTATTTAAACTCTGCTACTTTGTGCACTAGCTTTGGTTCTCCTACTGCTCTATGAACCAGTTTGACAAAGTTTTGAGTGCATCTCAACTAGAATCAAGTAAAATTCTCCTGTGCTTACCCAGATAGCTCCAGGAAACCAAGATCAACTATATAGAATTATTCTCATTTCTACTCTTCTTTCATTTTTTTCTCATATTTTTTCTCATGAACTTAAGCAGATTTCCTAGATTTCTTCTATTTTCTCAAAAAGTTTGCATCTCCATCCCATCACACATTTTCATCATACCTTTATTTGAAATCTCAGAATACGAGCTGATAAATAAATATATACAATTTATTTCATATCACTCTAAACTAGTAATCTGAAGATGACTTTAAGATAAATATAATAAAGGAGTATTATACTAGGAAAATTTAAAATTAGGACTTATTTTGACATTATATTCTTTCCCCAAATATATGTAGTTAAATTTACTGTATATATGACACTGCAACTATTTAGGAACAGACAGTTATTAAGCATTTTTTCACTGAGTAAATGAAACAAAACAAAACTTTAAGTGTTATTACATCAACTATACTCATATATTAACCTCTCTACCCAACAAACTGTACATGTATATATATGTGAAAATGCTCATGAAAGTGAAGGAATGATGAAAACAGTTGAATATTTGATCACGTATCCTTTACTTCTGTGTTAATGGAAGCCTCCTATATTTTATACTGCATCTCACTCAGCATTCATTTCAGATTGTTTGAATATTTTATTTTATGAGCATTTTAACTGGAAGTCAAATTTAAGTTACTATTTTTATAATGCATTTCACTCTATGTAGATAACTAGGTGACATTTGCTGTTAATTTCTCAAAGATCATTAAAAATATGTAACTAAAAAAGACAAAATTTAATGCAATGAGGAAGAGCATGAACAATATTCCTATGTCTGAGTAAGAAAACTGTGAGTATCTTTAGTAAATAAGTTCTATTTAAAGTGGTTTAATTTAGGTTTACAAATCAGAAAATGGGTTGGAGCAAACTGCATGACACATAAGGGCTGGAGTGTGGGAAATGCAGCAATAAAAAAGCTCTTAAAAGAATATTTGACATGTAAATTGATTATTTACAACCTGTAGTTCAGATAGCAGAAAAAATAATTTTTCATATGGGAACTTATTTATGCATGTAATTAGTAAGAGCAATTTATAGAGTAAAGAAGTTGCTTACTATTAAAGTAGTAATTATGGAGTAGAAATCCTTGAAACCAATGGCTAGACCATAGTGAAATTCATGGTCCATTTTTTTCATTTTGACAATTTTATTTATTTTATTCTTTGAGCTGCCTGGCAGAAATATAGTGGTTACTTATGGCCTGTGATCAGGAATTACTTTTTGCAGTGCTTGGTTTGACCATACAGGATGGCAAAAATTGAACCCTAGTCAGTCATTTAAAGACAAGTGTCTTACCCATTATACTATTTCTCTGGCCTCAATTCTACATTTCATTTTTAATTACATTCTGATTTGTTTAATTACATATTCAAATATCCATTAGACTGTCCTTCAGAATTATGTACTTTTTAAAACTTTTAAAGACAGTAATTTTTAATACTTTTACATTAAAGGCTAAATAAGGAATGATAAAAAATTTTTATAAGGTTGAATAAACATGAGTAATATGCCAAATACCAGTAACAATTATAGACCTCATTCCGGAATGGATTGTGGCTCTTTATGTTCCTGGAGCAAGCAGATGCCCTTGGGCTCTACTAGCATGTGACAGGACATATGGAGATGTTACTCGGGGCCCGCCCGAGCAAATCGATGAACAACGGGAAGACAGTGATACAGTGATACAGTGAAAACTAGATATTGCAGAGATAATACAGTGGATAGGGTGCTTGCCTTCTAAGATGGTCTGTGTTTGATGCCCAAGATCTCATATGGTCCCTAAAATACCGCTACAAATAACCCCCTAAAGCATCACCAGGTGTAGCCTAAAAACAAAGAAAATAAATCAAAAACAAGTGAAAAATTGATATTATAAAGACATTTAAAATTAAAATTATAGAATGAGGGACAGAGAGATTGCACAGCATCTAATGCACAGGCCTTTCATATGTGCAACCATGATTCAATCCCCAGTACTACATGTGTTAGTTTGATCATTGCCAGGATTGTTCCATTCTTGTAGAGCCAAGATTAAGCCCTGAGCATAGTTATGTAAAAAAAAAATAAAAAGAAATAATGGACGAAAATTTAAAGAATAAGGAAACACAACCTAAGTGTCATAAAATATAAGGACTTTTTAATCAATGAAGGATTATCCAACCCCTAAAGTTTAAAAGTAACTTTTCCTTGAATGATATTTAAGAAAAATAGAAGTTTACTCAGGCAGGGTTTTCATAAGCTATATGAATTTTTAAATTGGGTTTCTGTTTTCTATGTAAGTCTGTTTTCTGTGATTTCTAATGAAGCCACTAAAGTAATGACCCCCACCTCAAAGATGTTAAACCAGCTGGGCAAGTGTAAATTTTCAGTAAGAACAAAATCTCATGCATATTTCATATATAAAAGAAAACTATGCTAGGTAATCACTTGCCCTTTTCCTGGTACTTCACGCATCAGGAAAAGACATTTTTTTAAGTGAAACACAAGCAGAGAGTCCCAAAAAGCCCTTTGAAAACACATCTGTGATACCAAAAAGAATGCTGTGGTTGTTGAATCTTGTTTACATATTCATAAACTGAATATTTCTCAAGTTGGTACAAGTTACAAGATTTCACATTTTTATTATTCAGATATTCATTCTGTGGGGGCTAAACTTCTCAAACCTTGTAAAATAAGTCAATTTAAAAACACAAACAAAACACCTTACAGTCACTTCAAAATAAGCTATGAATGTTTCCATGCAAATTATGTTCTCCATAAAATGGAACATAAGCTCCCCCAATCTTCAAAATAGCATTATCCAATATAAGGACTCAAGCGATAATTCAGAGAGTAGGGCATTGGCGTTGCATGTGGCCATCCTGGTTTCGGTCCTTGGCATGCCATACGGTCCCCCTGAGCACTGCCAGAATAATTTCTGAGTGCAGAGCCAGGAGTACCCTCTGAACGTTGCAGGGTGACTCCCCCAAAAATGGTAAAATAATAAAATATCTAAACTGTGGGCTTATTGGCAATCATTTTTATGGCCTAGGTATATATTTAGGTTGGTCACTAAAATAATTTTCAGGGTATAGTGCATTTAGTACATTAAAACCCTGTTTAAATCTTTAATATCTCTATTTTGATCCTGACGCATTTATGTATGTTGTTAGAAAGAGAACCCTAAGTTCAAAGTATTTTTACATAGCTGCCACTTTTTAAATTATATATCTGCCTATTTTTTTAAACCACTTGTTGAAGGGGATTTCTTTGTTCCACTTTATTTTTTGTTCCCTTTATCAAAGATAAAAGAGCTGCTACTGACTCTCCT